>JAJPUD010023827.1:0-19486 GCA_023553655.1 Myrmecobius fasciatus | reverse complement strand
TTGATTTTCTCTTTTTCTATTTTATGCAAATAAGCATCTAGAGATATAAAATTTCCCCTTATTACCGCTTTGGCTGTATCCCACAAATTTTGGTATGTGGTCTCATTATTGTCATTCTCTTGAATGAAATTAGTAATTGTGTCTGTAATTTGCTGTTTCACCCATTCATTCTTTAGGATAAAATTATTTAGTTTCCAATTGGTTTTTGGTCTATTTTCTCCTGGCCTTATATTGCATGTGATTTTTATTCCGTCATGATCTGAAAAAAATGCATTTATTATTTCTGCCTTCCTGCATTTGATTTTGAGGTTTTTGTGTCCTAGCACATGGTCAATTTTTGTATAAGTTCCATGGACTGCTGAGAAAAAAGTAAACTCCTTTCTGTCTCCATTTAATTTCCTCCAAAGATCTATCATACCTAACTTTTCTAACATTTTGTTTACCTCCTTAACTTCTTTCTTATTTATTTTGTGGTTTGATTTATCAAGTTCTGAGAGAGGGAGGTTGAGATCCCCCACTATTATAGTTTTGCTGTCTATTTCTTCTTGCATCTCTCTGAACCTTTCCTCTAGGAATTTCCATGCTATACCACTTGGTGCATATATGTTTAGTATTGATATTGCTTCATCATCTATGGTACCCTTTAGGAAGATATAATTTCCTTCTTTGTCTCTTTTAATTAAGTCTATCTTTGCTTTTACTTGGTCTGAGATCAGGATTGCTACCCCTGCTTTTTTTTGTTCACCTGAAGCATAATAGATTCTGCTCCAGCCTTTTACCTTCACCCTGTATGTATCTCTATGTTTTAGATGTGTTTCTTGTATACAACATATTGTTGGATTCTGGTTTTTAATCCACTCTGCTATCTGCTTCTGCTTTAAGGGAGAGTTCATTCCATTCACATTCACAGTTAAAATAACTAATTCTGTATTTCCTGTCATCTTATTTACCCTAGCTTATGCTTTTCTCTTTCTTATCCCCTTTCCCTCCTCCCTACTATTTTGCTTTTGAAAACCACTTCCCTCAAACAATCCTTCCCCTTTAGAGCCCCACCCACCCCCTTTTTCCCCCCTTTCCCTCCAGTTTCCTTATAAGTACGTCTATTATTCCCTCTGAGCCAAATCTGATGAGATGGAGATTAACCCAATTCTCATTCCCCTCCCTTTTCTCCCCTCAATCATTATAGGTTTTCTTTGCCTCTACATGTGATGTAATTTCCCTTATTTTACCTCCTTTTCCTCTTCTTCCAGTGTTATCCCTTTTCTACCTCTAATTTCTTTTTCAGTTTATCATATCATAAGATTCATAAAATCACAATAAACATATCATAATAATCATAAAATCACAGTAATCATATGATAATAATCATAAAATCACAGTAAACATATCATAATCATAATGTAATAATCAATTCATAAAATCAACCCTCATTCTGTAAGTATCTATAACATAAATATAGTTCTCAAGAGTTATTTTTTCTTGTTACCTTTTTATGTTTCTCTTGTGTTCTGTGTTTGTAGATCAAATTTTTTGTTCAGTTCTGGTCTTTACAGTAGAAATAGGTGAAATTCTCCTATATCATTGAAACACCATCTTCTTCCCTGGAAGATAATGCTCATTCTAGCTGGGTAACTTATTCTTGGCTGTAATCCAAGTTCCTTTGCCCTTCGGAATATCTGATTCCAGGCCCTTCGATCCTTCAAAGTAGAAGCTGCTAGTTCCTGTGTGATCCTAATTGTAGCTCCCCGATATTTAAATTGTTTCTTTCTGGCTTCTTGTAATATCTTTTCCTTGATATGATAGTTCTGGAATTTAGCCACGATATTTCTGGGGGACTTAATTTTTGGGTTTCTTTCAGGAGGTGATCGGTGGATTGTTTCAAGGAGTATTTTGCCTTCTGGGTGTAAAATATCAGGGCAGTTTTCTTTTATGATTTCCTGGAATATAGTGTCCAGGTTCTTTTTTTCATCATGGCTTTCAGGAAGCCCTATAATCCTTAGATTGTCTCTCCTAGATCTATTTTCCAGGTCAGTTGTTTTTCCTAGGAGATATTTCATGTTTTTCTCTATCTTTTCATTTTTTTGTTTTTGTTCAACTGATTCTTGAAGTCTTGATGAGTCATTAATTTCCAATTGTTCGATTCTAATTTTTAATGTCTTATTTTCTTCAGTTACTGTTTTTAGTTCCTTTTGCAATTGACCAATTACATTTTTTTGTTCACTGCATTCTTTTTCCATTTTTTCTATTTTATTTTGCAGTGATCTCATTTTGTTTCCCCATGTTTCTTCTAACTCTCTTTTAAGATTTTTTATGCAATCTTCAAAGAAAGCCTTGTGACATGGAGACCAATTTATGTCTCTCTTTGGGGCTTTTTCTGGAGTTGCTTTACCTTTAGGGGCCTCAGGATTTGAGGTCTGTTCTTCCCTCTCTCCATAAAAGTTGTCTATGGTGAGAGCTCTTTTTGGTTTTTTATTCATTTTTTTTAAAGGTGTGAGGTCTGTTTAGGGCAAAGGTGGGACAGCTGCTTTAATTTGCCCTGGGGCAGTTCTGCTGATTGAGTTATTTCAGGAAGTGGGCAGTTCTGCTGATTGAATTATGTCAGGGGCTGGGCAGCTCCGCTGATTGAATTATTTCTGGTGCTTATCAGACCTGTTGTTTGATTGATTGCATTAAGGTGCTGTGTAATGGCAGCTAGTTACGATGCTCATCAGGGGTTCAGTGGTTCACAATCTATCCCCCTCAAAAGGCAGACCCTCCAAACCATCTGCCCACAATCAGGACAAATTGTTCCAAGAGGCCCGCAGAAGACTCCCAGGTGTGTGAAAAGCACAAAGCTCCCACTCCTGTTCCGACTCCTGTTCCAGCTTCCTGCTCCAGCTCCCTGCCCCGGTCTCCCTGTGCTGCAGTCTGGGTTCAGTAGGCCACCCCCTGCCCCATTAAAACAGACCTGTTTTGAGGTTCTTCCAGAGTATCTTCTTCTAGAATCGTGTTGTTCTCCGGATATTGTGGATTTTTTTGCTTCAGAATCAGTCTAGAGGCTTCATATTTTGTTGGTTTGAGGGGAGGTTAGAGGAGGTTACAGAGAATCCTGTCTGATCTCCGCCACCATGGCTCCCAGGAATCACATATCCTAAATAAATATTGATTATGATTATTTATATTGATAACAGTAAGAGATTCATCCTAGAAAGTTCATAGCTTATCTTCATATCTAAGTAGATAGATTTTAAATTCAACATTACACATACCATTTTAATTTAAGATGCTCAATAACCAATCCATATCAAAACATGTTATTAACCATGTTCAAAGGAACAGACATATACCATTCTTCTCAGAATCTTTCTAAACCATGAGAACAATTTTAAAATGACACAATACAGCCAATTAAAACTCACATGGAATATAGAACATGTTGTCCTAATTTCACATTAAAGACCCCTATCAGAATTAACAATAATTTCTTTATCCTAAAAAAAAAAATGTTAATTCAGCCTTCTCCAATCAGTGAGTCCCTATAGTATATAAATAACAGGCACAACATCAATATTGTTAAAATTCCTCTAAGCACAAACATTCCCATCTCCTGCCACCACATTCCTAATTGAAAAGTCAGTTTTAGAGGCTCCTCCAAAATTCCTTTAATCCTGGTGTTCTCAGCCTCCAGACTGCAGTCTCATTCATCTGGAATTTCGTAATCACCCACTTTCCTACAAGCTGCAAACTCCAAAGATGTTGAGATTATCAGCAATCTTTGTTTCCTAAAAGCTAAAAAGAAATGAGGATACCAGTAAATAATTTCTTAAAAAATTTATCAATTTTTTAAAAAAGGATACAAGGGCAGGACAAACCTGAGCTTCTATTTTTAAAGTCCAAGCAGGGAATAGGATATGTAAATGTAGTCTGTATGTGTTTGAAAAAGACTCCAGACTTCTAAACCCTGTTGAAAGTCCAATAAATTTTCCAAAGGTTACTTTTAAGGGCCACAATCTTGTACCAAACACATTCACCTGCTGCTTCTTTTTTTTTTTTTTTTTTTTTAAGGTCCAAGAAGGGAAAAGGACATGCAGAAAGGGTCTGTTTGTGTTTGAGGAAGAAGAGGGACTTCTAAACTCTGGTAAAAGTCCAGTAGATTTTGCAAAGCCCACTTTTAAGAGGCAAAACCTTATGCCAAACAAACCTGCTTGTCCTTTTTTTTTTTTATCCCAGGAGGAAAAAAAGGTAGGTACAGGAAGTCTTTCTGTGTTTGAGGAATGAGGAACTTTTTTAAAAGTGTATGATTTTCAATATATGCCTAAATAATTTTTAAACAATAACCCTTGCAAAATCTTGTGTTCCAAAATTTCCCTCTTTTTCCTCCATTCCCTTCCCTAGATGGCAAATAATCCAATACATGTTAAACATGTTTAAAAGAAAATATGTTAAATCCAATATATGTATAGATATTTATACAATTATCATGCTGCACAAGAAAAATCATATCAAAAAGGGAAAAAAAGAGAAAGAAAATAAAATGCCAGCAAACAACAACAGAAAGGAGGAAAATGCTATGTTGTGATCCACATTCAGGTCCCACAGTTCTCTCTCTGAGTATAGATGGCTCTCTTTATCACACGATCATTGGAACTGGCCTAAAAGGGACTTCTAAAACTTGCTAAAAGTTCAATAGATTTTCTGAAGTCCACTTTTAAAGAGCAAAACCTTGTGTGAAACCAACAAACCTGCTTTTTTTTGTGTGTGTGTGTTTTGTTTTGTTTTCTTAAAGCGCCGGGGGGGGGGGGGACAGGCAAAGGGAGTCTTGTAAGTGTTTGAGGAAGAAGAGGGACTTCTAAATCGTGCTAAAAGTCCAATAAAATTGGCAAAGCCCACTTTTAAGTGCCAACACCTTACACCAAGCCGACAAACCTACTTTTTTTTTTTTTTTTTTTAAGTTTGAGGAGGGAAAAAGACAGGCAGAAGGAGTCTGTATGTATTTGGGGGGAAAAAGAGGGATTTCCAAATTTTGCCACAAGTCTTATTTTTACCCCCAAATAAAAGTAAACTAAACAACATCTCATATGGGGAAAATCCCTGATCACTTCTGGGAACAGTTCTAATTCTTTAACATAGCAATATGTGGTAGGGAACACAGATCTCTATATTGCCCAAATTAGACATGCCCAAACCATCCTAGGTTACATATATTATCTCCTTACTTATCTTGTGAATCAGCTCCCTATGGCTTACCTTTGATCTTTCTCTTTTCTGTCTGTTCCAAGACAATTTAGTCTGTAGCATCTGTTTCTTTAGAATCTGATTCATTCTTTCCACTTTCCTTAATGAGGACAGGTGCCCAGGTGTGTGGAATTGCCGCTCAATTTGCAATCCCTCCCCATTATTTCTTAAAAGATGTTAGAAGTAAAGGTGTTCCATTACCAGAATCAATAGTTTCTACCAATCCATACTTAGATACAATTTTCTTCAATATTATTCCACTAATTCTCCTTAAAGCAGAAGAGCTCAGGGGAAAGTTTCCAAACATCTCCTATATCTCAGTTTCTCCACTGGTGTCATTTCATAAAACCTAACCTAAATATTTTGGATCCAGTCTCCCTTCTTCTGGAGGAACTCCTCAATACCTTCTTATTTATCTTAGGCATATTGCATACCTTTCAGATTTAATTTGTTTTGCAATTACACATATCCATATAAGCCAAATTTTCTTGCTTTTATTTCTTTGATAAAGGAAGAAAGCTAAACAAACTTTAAGATAAATATTCTAAATAGCTTTAGACTAAATTTCACAAAATATATACTGTATATCCCGCTGGGCTAACAAAACATTAAATCACAGCTCATACAATTTTTACAAATTGCTCAATATACAATTTAGAAAGCAATATAGTAGCTTAAATATATTTCATCAAATTAGGAGATATAAATATGTGACCTTTTTAGGTAAATTACCAAATAACCAAATTTTAAATCAAATACAGATTTAAATTTCTAGTAACAATACTTCAATATCAATGCACATATATTTTCAAAATCTTATACCAAATAAACAAGTTCACAATTTTAGCATTCACTAGTTAATAATAATTATCTCATACAATTTCAGAATCAGAATTCTAATTTAAACACACACAATTTAAGGTGGCAGAAAACTACCCTTTCATGTCCATCCACAGAAGTTTAAGAAATTGGAGGACTTTAGGAATATGGGGGAAGAGGTTTAGAGAAATTTAGACCCAGGGGTCTGGTTACAGGTTTGTGACCCAGTGAATACCCCACCTTCTGTACCAGAAATGCCAAGGGAATTCAGGCCAGCCAGGGACACCAGCCTAGCCAGGATAGATCCCACAAATCTAAGAAACTTGGAAAATCCCAGCAAATCCTTTGGCATTTTTTTTTTCTATAAAGCTCAGATTCTGGCCCTCAAAAGGCTTTTAATCATGTAAATTAGGCTTACTTAAAAATACAATAGACCAATTCAATTTAGCTGAAAAACAAAGCTAAGCAGTTTAGAACTTATTTCTCAAAAACTCCTGCATCTGCTAAAATGTTTTAACTGTTCTGTAACTTCAACTATTTCTATAGACCCAAATTGACCAGTTTTAGGTCCATAGAAATGCCAGATTTTTTTCTTTTTGGTGTAGCAGTTAAAAATTTTCCCTGTTACAGAACTATTCCTTCCTCTCCCTAGCTAAAAGCTATTCACAGAAGTCCAATTTTGTACAAAACGAGCACTTTTAAAACCCTAAATAAGCAGATCTATTCCTTTGTAATTTAGCTGACTGAAGCACAGAAGACAAAACACAGGCTCACACACACACACATAAATTGTTTTTCTAAATCAGTCATGCTCTTGTTCTTGGTCCCACCTTGGGAGGGAAGCAAGGAGGAGAGCCAGGTGGGTATTGAAGGCTCCTTTGAATTGATCCCCAATCCTACAGGGATAGACAGTTTCTCTGTGTGAGCTGGGCACCTGCTCAAACAAAAACAGTATTTCTCCATCCCAATTCTTCCTAAAGAGTTATCTTCCTGGGACACCAGATACATTTAGAGCCAGATACTTTTCTTTCCTAAGGTTCACAGGATCTTATCTTCTTTTAATGGAGAACTCACCCAATCTTATCAAAGGAAAATAGGAGAATCCTTACAGACTGAAACTGCCTGAAATATTCTGAATATCCAACTGGCTCACAAGTTTCTTGGCAAAGGAAAATCTTTTACAGACAGTCTTTCTCCCTCCCTATCTACTTCTTGCTCTTCTGGGTTGTGTTGCACAACTTATCTGAGTGATGTCAAACTTTTCTCAGGTGGTTTATCTCCTGGACTGAATTAATCCTCTATTTTTGCTAGCCTACTTTATTCATTTTTTTTAAAATTTTTCCCGAGCATCTCTTTTCCCCATAAGATTGGGAGTTCCTGAGCCAAGTCCAATACCACCAGAGAACTATCCAGAGGGCATCTGCCCTAAGGCAGGAACTTGAAATGAACAGGAAATATCCCAGAATGAGCCCCCAAACTGCGTGGGACAGTAGCTACTACAAAAACAATCAGAGACTCTCAGAGTAAGAAAAAGGAAAAAGGAGTTTATTATGATCTCCCGAGAAAGGGCATCTCCCATATGACAGAGTGTCAGTAAAAGGAGTGCAAAGTAAAAATTGCAAAACACAAGATTAAATAGCCTGAATGCAGAAGCCCCCACCCCCCTCTGGCCTTTTCTCCCATTATTTGGAGAAGTCCAGACTTACATTCTAATAGATCTAACCCAGAAACAAAAGAATAAATTGCCTTTAAAAGAAGTACTTAAATGCTAATTAAGAAGTTGTGAGAAACTGGAAGGGACAAACACCAGCAACATTTTTTTTTAGCTATAGCTCTACTTGTTATTGTAATGTCTCAAGTCTCAATTATATTCCCATGAGAGTGTCTTTACTCATTTTATTCCATACATTGGACTAAAAGAATATTGAACTAAAAGGAGGGCAAAAAAGTCTACTAGTTGGCCAATACTAGTTGAAATGAAAATGGTTCAAATTAGTCATGGAATCATTTTCATTTCAATTAGCATTGGATTTTGATTCTAATTACTTATTAAGTTATAAGATAATCAATTGGTTTTCTTTGGAGGCATTCACACATAACCTAATAAATAATTATTAATAAAATCAATTATATTGATTTTTATAATAAAATATTTTATAATTAATTTATAAAAATAAAAATACCTCATTAATAATAATATAATAAACACACCTGTTAACAATTCTGAGAAGATGGTAAAATAAGTTGGTAAAGTTTAAACTCCAGATTTCCAACACAAAAAGAACAAATTTGAGCCACAGGGCAAACATAGAGTGATAAAAAATCAGAAAGACTTGGGGCAGAACAGAAGTACTCCTAGTTTAATATAAGAGGATCCAAAGGAATCCAAAGGTGAGGGAATCAACCTGTGTGAAGTGCAAATACCTCCTGCTTAGCTCCACAGAAACACCAAGTAAGGAATCCTGGCCAAAAGGGTTTGGTTGGAGCCTGTGTGAGGAGTCAGGGGTCTGAGCCCAGTCAAACTGAGGGAACCAGGGCTGATTAGGAATGCTAGGTCCCAGTGTGCTGCTCTATATGCATATACATAGTTACATATAAATATATCTGTACTTGAGTATAGCCTGCTTGGAGGAGGTAAAGGGGATGAAAGGGGGAAAAAAGTCTGCAGCAGATAAACAAAACCATAATCCACAAAAAAGCAAAGATGGACACTCACAAATGTAATCTCTTCTATTATTATATCTGCTTTCTTGAAATGGAAATTTATTGTTATATACTTTGAATCTTCCCTAAAGATCTTCTGAGCACATGACAATGTTTTTTTTCCTGTCTTTTTTTCTATTCTATTATTTCTTATTTTGTATTTAGTGCAATAAATAAAATTAAAGAAAATTTTCCAGTGATGATTTTTGGAAAGGAAAGCTGGAGATGAGCTAGAATGCTATATTTCTTTCAACTTTATTATAATTTGATTCAGTAAATATATTTTGTTCTTTTTTTTCAAATACTATCAGCTTTTTATTTTTTTATTTTATCTTCTTGTTTTTGCTGAGGCAATTGAGGTCAACTGACTTGGCCAGGGTCACACAGATAACAGCTTTTTATTTTTCAATACATATGCAAAGATAGTTTTCAATATTCATTGTTGCAAAATCTTGTGTTCTAAGTTTTTCTCTCTCCCTTCCAAACTCCATAGCCTCCAGATAGAAAGCAATACAATATAGATTAAATGTACAATTCTTCTAAGCATATTTCCACAATTATCATGCTGCACAAGAAAAATCAGATTATAAAGTAAGAAAATGAGAAAAAAAAATATAAGCAAGCTGACCATAACAACAAAAAAGGTGGAAATACTATATTGTGATCCACATTCAGTTCCCACAGACCTCTTTCTGGCTGCAGATGATTCTCTCCATCACGTCTATTGTAGTTGTCCTAAATCACCTCCTTGTTAAAAAGGGCCATCACAGTTGAATCATCACATAATCTCATTACTGCTCTGTATAAGGTCTCTTGGTTCTACTCACTTCACTCTGCATCAATTCATGCAAGTCTATCCAGGCCTCTCTGAAATCATCCTGCTGGTTGTTTCTCACAGAACAATAATATTCCATAACATTCATATACCATAATTTATTCAGCCATTCTCCAAATGATGGGCATCCATTCAGTTTCCAATTGCTAACTACTACAAAAAGGGCTGCCACAAACATTCTTGCACATGTGGGTCCCTTTCCCTCCTCTAAGATCTCTTTGGGATATAAGCCCAGTAGAAACACTGCTGGGTCAAAGAGTATGCAGAGTTTGACAACTTTTTGAGCATAGCTCCAAATTGCTCTCCAGAATAGTTAGATCAGTTCGCAACTCCACCAACAATGCATCAGTGTCCTAATTTTCCTACATTGCTTCTAACATTTGTCATTATCTTTTCCTGTCATATTAGCCAATCTGACAGGTGTGTAGTGGTATCTCAGAGTTGTTTTAATTTGCATTTCTCTAATCAATAGTGATTTAGAGCAGTAAATGTAACTTTAAACAAAAATCATTGGTATGTCCAGGCATCATGGGCAGTCATAAAGCAGTCTGTGACCAAAAACAAAAAAACAAACAAACAAACAAATATTTTATTTCAGGGATTTTTAAACTTTGTCCACTCATAAATGCTTTTTGTTCAAGAAATTTTTATTCAACCTGTGTGTGTGTGTGTGTGTGTGTATGTATGTATATAAATCAACCATCAAGAAATTACTGAAAACAAATTAAAATTTCATGATCCCCACATTTAGTTTTATGACCCCAAATGTAGTACTGACTAAAATGTAAGAACCTTTGATCTATTCTAACTTAATCAATGATTTTTTTTTTTAGATGTGATCTGGGATTCAGATGAAAGGTCATACATACTCTTGAAAAACTAAGACTGTGTGATCTTTGGGCAAGTCACTTCTGCTTGCTTAGTCTCAGTCTCCTCATTAATAAAAAGAAAGGACTGAATTATATAAGAACCAATGTCCATTCCACAGGTGATATTCTACATTCCAAGTTTTTCTTTTTCACCATTTGTTCATTTAAACCAGTTTTCCTCCAACAATCTATGTTCTATGTGCTGATAGTTTATATTTTAAAATCACTGATACCTTAGATATTTTGTATTCTAAAGTTATTTTCTGGATATATAAAGTTCTTATATAAACATTCACTAAAGGATTTGTTTCTTAATTCAACATTCTCTACATTTTCACTACAAACAGAATGATCTATATCAGTGGCATAAAATATAAAATAGAAACAATACCCAAAACCATACATAAAAATTTCTGCCACTTCACATAAACTTAGAAAATCACACATTTACAATATCTCTAATATATTGTGTTTTTATTTATTTTGCTAAATACTTATAAATTACTGTTTAATATGGTTCACTGGCAACAGTGTGGTAGATCTCTGATCTACATTCTAGGAATCTCCTAATAAAAATTGTTCATAAAGAGTTCAAATCAGAGACAGAGAGAAAGGTGAAGGAGGAGGGAGAAGGGTGGGAGAAATGGAGAAGGAAAGAGAGACAATGACAGAGAAAGATAGAGTTAGGCACAGAGAGAGACAGGCAGACAAACAGAGAGACAAAGAGAGACAGAGGGAGGGAGAGAAAGAGAATAGAAGGGTAATACGAATTACTAATTGTGCTCAGGTGGGTGGTTTTAAATTATTGGCTCATAACTGATTTTGGAAGGAAAAAAATGGACAATAAGAGAGGTATCACAGGATTAGACGGCATGCTAATTGCTGATATTCAAAGGAGGAAAGGGAAATACAGAACAAATGTAGGTTTTATTTAAAATCCTAGTAAAATTCTAGGGGGAAAAGCTTATTAAAGGGATGACACATGAAACATGAAAATAACCCATTTCCTGTGTGTTGGTGTTGAAAACTGAGCCAAGTACACACAAAGCTTAAAGTACGGCATTAATAAACCATAAAAGCATGAGCAAATGGGATGATGCAGGAGACCATCTGTGGAAATACTACCAAGTGATAACATGCAGACATTAACATCTGGAGAGTGATCTGTCTTAGGAGAATTTTGCTGAGAATTGAATAATGATGTCTTCATTCTAGGCTGTCTGGGGAGTTTCCTTACTTGGGTGTAGTGTGATGTATATGTCCCCTGTATTCTTTTCTAAGGTCTCTGGAAGAGGAGGAGTCGAAAAGTAAATACCTTATGCTTATTTTAAAGGGAGGTTTCCTTTGCCAGGAATTCAAATATATACATACATATATATCTCTATATATGTATGTATATATGTATAAACCCTTATTTTCAATAATCATTGATTTAGCATTGGAAAGGATTAGTAGATATAAAAGAATCAAAAATTGGGAAAGACCCCAAGTCATGTCTGATTCAACATCCTCATTTTATTCATGAAAAGATAATTTCAACAATGTCAAGTGACTTGCCTAAAGAAAATGTCTAGAATAAGAAATGGGGATTAAACCCAAATCCATTGACTCCAACCCCCTCATTTTATAATTAAGGGAACTGAAGTACAGTGAAGTGGACTGCCCAGGGTCACATAACTATCAATTCTTAAAGACACGATCTAACCAGGTCTCTTTAACTCCAAACTGTACTTGCATAAAATATGGCCACCTTTACTGCAGGGGGAAAAAGTTCATCATAGTAAATAGAAATAAAAATAGGAGCAGAAGCAGCATTATTTTTTTTTCATAAGACTTGTATTCAAATCCTGCCTTTATGGATTATTGCTTTAATGACTTGGGCAAGTCCCTAAAATGGTCTGGATTTCAGTATTTTGGAAATTGGATCAGATCATTTTTAGGTCCATTCAAGCCACGGATCTATAGCCCAGTAATGCTGGACACCATTCTCACTCTCTGGGCTGACTCATTCACCAAATGTGAAACGAAACAGGATTACACACACACACACACACACACACACTTTCCCTCTTCCTCTCTCTCTGTCTCTGTCTCTCTGTCTCTCTTTCTCTCTCTCTCTCACTCTCTGTCTCTGTTTCTATCTCTGTCTGTCTGTCTGTCTGTCTCTCTTTTTCTCTGTCTTTTTGTCCTGCTGTCTCCATTTCTGTGTCTCTTTCTCTCTCTGTCTCTGTCTCTCTGTCTCTCTCTCTGTCTCGGTCCTGCTCTCTCTGTTTTTGTCTCTTTCTGTCTCTCCATCTCTGTTTCTCTTTTTCTTTATTCCTCTCTTAAGCAGAATCTCATCCCATTTTCTAAATACCTCTCCCCAATTCAATTAACTTTGAACATTCACTTTTAATACATTGCAGTTATCAAATAGCAAAGTAAGCAGAGACATTTAAAAATGAGTAAAAGTCTGCAATAATGTTATACTACAGATGATCTGTTTCCCTTCCCCTTCACACTGGTCATATGGAAATTAAGAAGGAAAGTTACTGGGCCGATAAAAGGGAATAGAAGCTTTTTACTTTGGAGGACCCAAGCTAAAAAAAGGGCTATGAAATATGCTTTACCTGCTCTCACCAACCAGTTATTAGTTTTACTACATCCAATCCCATATATTTTTGCTAGACTGGGCCATTCTCTATTGCCTCCAGCTGGCTTCTGTCAGTAGATGATGTCCATATAGTTTTGTCTCATTCTACTGTTTACAACAAAAGCAACCTATTTCAGTCTTTGAAATATGACTGTACAACCATGGAGAGTCCCCAACCAACTTTCCTTCATTCTTCTCATCTGCCTTCCTAACCACTTCTACATCTGAAAATCTTGGTGCAAGCTCCTTCAGACATTAACTTCTGGAAAGTGATCTGTCTTAGGAGAAATTTGCTGAGAATTAAAAGTCTTGGTGGGGGCTGCTTCAGGACCAAAAGGAATCAGAAACCTGAAAAGGTTTCTCCTGAACCATTCTGGCTCACCAAGATTGTATATTAATTGATCTTCGGACATCTTTATGACCTTTGTTTCTCTAAAATCTTTATGTCTTTGGGGAGAACCTTCTAAATCCCCCTGTATTTTATTTAGTGAAACAGGAATATTAAAGATATAATTGGATAGAGACAAAAAACAATAATACTTTAAGAAATTTGGATTAAGGAACTATCTCTACATAGAGAATCAGGGAAGATTTCAGAGAATAGATGATGCTTCATTTGGCCCTTAAAGGAAAAGAATAATTTCAATAAATGTAGGTGGTATACAAGCATATTCATCAAATAATGAACAACCTTTTTTTAGGATGAACTTCAGTTGGTTATAGGACAACAGACACAATTTTCCAGACCTATTCTCATCAAATATTTTAAATTCCTACTATGTGTAAGTAGAGAGGTTTTATGACAGAGCAGACCAAAAGGCATAAAGATTTTGGTTCAAGCTCTGCTTTGGATACATATTAGCCATATTCCCATGGGCAAATCACTTAATATTGCATTGCCTCAGGCAGCTCTTTTATCACAATATTTTACCAATAAATTGTTTATTTGAGTTAATGGGGGAAAATGACATTGAGAGTTCCCCATGATGATTAAATCACCGGGTTTGTGTTTATTTTTATGTTTCTTGCTATATCAGTTTTATTTTTATATATTTGATATATAACACAGTACTTTGCCTATATATGTGTGTGTATGTGTATGTATATATATACATATGTGTATATGAATTATATGAATGTATATTTGCATATATGTTCATAAGTTTTTAAATATATACACATATATTTTAAATATTTTGAAATATATTTATCATTTATGTAACTATAGATATATACATATATATGTATAAATACATACATGGGTATATTTTTATAGGTATAGAAATGTAGCTTGAAACAATGGAAAAAGAACTGGTGTATAGCCAGAGAGACTTGGGTTCAAGTCCTAATTCTCACACATACTGGTTGTATCACTCATGGGAAGTCCCTCTCAGTGCTCTGAGGAAGTTCTATGAGATCAGAAGTTGCAGAGAAGGCCCAATCTACATTAGTAGATGATGGTTTTCTCATTTTATACTTTTCTATGTCAATAAAATTTCTGGTGTAGTTTTTCCTTTATCTCTGTCTCTATGAATACCTGCAGTTATATGCATATTAAATAACACATCCATATCCTTCTAGTTCTTTATTAAATAATACATCTATATCTTTATATATTCTTTATATTTAGATCTATATTATATATAAGCATATAACTTTATGAACACATGTATACCAACATAATAAGCACTTAATAAATGCTTGCTTGAATTAATCATATATATAATGAAAAACTAGAGTGTTGAGAGGCGGTAAATCACAAAAGTAAAGGACCTTGAATATATACAGTATAAGAAGTGTTTGAAAGAATTCTATGTAGCCTGATAAAGAGCAGACATAACTGAAATAAAGACAGGATGCATTAATCTATGTATTTGAATCTCTGTATTATGGAATATAGATTAAGCCTTTTCTTGATGACCCTGCACAACAGGATTAAAAATAATAGGTGGAAGTTACAAAAAATCGCATTAGGTCTGCTGCCAACCAAGCAATCAATGAGCCTTTAAGTGTTCCCTATATGCTTAAAAAGTGCACAGTAGTGAGGATGCAAAAAAAAGCAAACCATACTGTCTTTGTTCATAAGAAACCACCATTGTGATGAAACACTAAAGAAATCATCAGATACATGCATGATATATTTAGAATAAGTGGAAGATATCTCAGAGAGAAGACATTAGAATAAATTTCCTAAAAATTAGGTAAGTCCAGAAGTGGAATAGATTACTTTGAAAAGTGTTGGAATTTTTTTCATTAAATCAGAGACTACAAGACAAATATGTTATCAAATGTTATAATATGTTATATGTTGTCAAATATGTTATGGATGTGAATTTGGATAACTTCTGAGATTTCTTCCAACTCTAAATAGTGTGACACATGTGGATGTGTGTATATACATTCATATTGTCATATGGGAAGACAGTCCTGCACATGTAAATATGTATGCTCTTTCATACAGATGCTGTGCTAAGTGCTGTAGATATTAACATGAAAAATGATGTACCTGGAATTTTTCTTGCAGATTCTACATGATATCCTCAAGTATCAAAAGTCCTCATCATAGCAGGTTGAGGGATCAAAAGAGAATTTTAGTGTAAATCTGTCAATAAAAAATGGACACTATAGCTCCTATTCTCCTTATCCCAACAGACTGTGATGAAAGTTAATTGGAATTCAAGGTTTTTACAAAAACCTATAATGATACATAAATGCAAGCAGTAATGGTTATTCATATTTTTTCTAGAACTACTTCATTCAAATCCAAGACATCTTTCTGCTTCAGACATTACTCTTGTGACCTCAGAAGTCTCATTAATTATGACCTGGACAAACTAAATGAACTTATCAACCACAAGTGCCTAAAGGACTTGAAAGAAGTCCTTTAGTCTTTCAACCTAAAGTTGAAAGAATTCAGCTTAGCTCAAATTATGACGATTTTGCTTTGTTTTGCTTTTTATTTTCCCCATAGATCCAATTTCCTCTAGGGCCACTGATACCACTCTATTCCCCTGTGAATGTCAGAAGATTTCAATTTCCTTGCTAACAAGAAGTTAGGCCTTTGATCAGATGGCAGCATGTGAACTTTCAAAATTACCAGTAATCTTTTAATGGGATAATAGCATTTTGATTTTTCTTTAAAGTCACAAGGACTTCTGGCATTTGCTGGCTCCATGTTTGTGTGACTTTTTAAAGTCAGACTTGATCTTTTTGAAGATCCAAGGTGCTCACAGTTAAATTAATCTCCCTCAGGGGCATACAAGCAAAAAAAAATTACTCTTCATCTTTCATTGAGTAATTTTCATCTTCAGTTATGCACATAGGCAGAATCCCCACCATCACTAGCTTTCACATAAAAATAAAAAAATGCAAAAATGTAAAGGCTAAGCAAGATATGATGTTTGAAAACCTTCCGGACAAGAACAATCAAACAAAAAGAAAAATAAGCAAAATATTTTTCAGGGTATCACAAAGGATCTTATTTCACATGACATTCATTTTTGTTTTTATATATTTACCTACCACACAGAAGAAGCTTAATAAATTGTTGCTCTTTGCTAAGTAGTGCAATATTATTCATAATAATAGCTTATATTTCCATATCATTTTAGCAATTAAAAAAGTATATCTAGAATTCTTCATAAAAGCCATAGAAGAGTAGTCAGAACAGATATTATTCTCACTGTCTCTGTCTCTGTATCTGTCTCTCACTTTGTGTCTCTTCATATGCCTGACTCTGTCTCTATCTCTCTCTATGTCTCTCTCTCTCTCCCTCTCTTTTTTCTTTATTCCCTTTAGTCAAGATCTGTGAATTTTCTCTTAAGAGATAAAATGTCTTTATGTCTTTCAAGTCACTAAAAATTCTAGAAAGATTCAACTACCTCTTTTTTTTCTATCTATATATAGATCTCTCAGTTTAGACATCCCCATTATGAATATAGACAATTTAACTTTATTTTAAGACAATAAGAGGTGGTGACTTTTACAATATCACAAACTTAATATGTGTCAAAAACAAGACTCGAACCTTCATCTTGCTAACTCAAAGACTGGCATTATATTCACTGGATTTATGATGACCTTGTTTTAAAAATCTGGAATATTTTAGAAAGGATTCTTGTTAAGGTAGAATTCAGATAGATTTAATTCAGAGATTCCTGTCAAGAAGGAGAGAAGGAAATAAGCATTTATATAAGGTCTACTATATGCCAGGCATTATACTAAGCACTTTTTATAATATTCCCTCATTTGATCATCACAACAATCCTGAAATTAAATGTTATTATTATCCCCATTTTACAGTTGAGTAAGCTAAGAAAAGTTAAGTACTTTTCCATAATCACATAGTGAGTATCTGAGACTGTATTTGAACTCAGGTCTTCTTGCCCTGTGGTCATTGCAGTATCACTGGCTATTTTTTCAACTTTTTAATTCTATGATTTTAGATTTGGTCAAGGTCAAAGAGCTACTAAGTATGGTTTAAACTTCAATTAAATCATATGATTATAAGAGTAAAAAGACCTTTGAGGTCTTCTGGTAAAATCCCCAAGTTTAAGGTTGCAAAATCTAATGGCCTTAGAATTTAAATAAAGCTAGAGGCCAGACAGATATTAAATAAACCACTAAATAACCAAATCTAGTCAATTTATTATATTGCCCTTATTTAAGTAATAACAAATGTCATTTTTCATTCCTTCTTCTCTGAGAGATGAGTGGTAAGATATAGAATCTAATAGTAATTCCAGGATTCTTTATGCCTATGTCTCTGTGGTTTTAAACAGTTCCATCAAAATAACAAATGAATATCCTTTCTAGAAGCAATCTGGAAAAATAGTCTAGCCATCAAGGCCTACAGTGCAATTCTGACCTAGCATTCCTTTTCAAATGCAATCTAGTAAACTCAACACAGTGGAAAGATTATCAGTTCTTTTTTTCTTCTTTTAATAAACATTACAAAAAAAGCAATCAAACTAGACCCCAAACTACTCATCCATAAATGAATGTATAGTATATCAGTTGCTGGTAATTAGTTTGATTGCTTAATGAATTTTAGCTAGTGAAAGATGAGTTTCTTAGAAAAGAAAATATAGCAATTTCTTTCTCTCTCATAATATATATATATATATATATATAATTTATGTGTGTGTGTATGTATATACTAATTCTAAATTTTTCTTAGAATTAATCTGTGAATTTCAATTCTAAGATATTGATACCCTTCCCTATGGGATCCATCTTGCTGGAAATGTTAGGTGATCAGAATCGACTCCAAATCAATGAAATGTTTTTTTCATATAGCTCCTACTTTAATTATAGAATTTAAAGCTAGTAGGTTGTAATAGGAAGAACACTGTAATTGAAGTCAAAATGATGCCCAGCTTTGCCTCTTGCCAGCTCCATTAGTTGGAAGAAGCAATTTTCTTTCTTTCAATTTGATTTTTCTTGTAAATAAAATAGGACTTATAATAATGCTTATACTAACAACTTTTATAGGCATTGAGTTTGTTGAGAAAATCAAAGAAAATAAATTTATTATGGGGTAGAAATAGATATGTATACCCTTAAATCTTCCTAGTACAGTATCCTACAAATAATAGGAGCTTAATATGTTTTCTTTTAAATAATTAATAGAAGATTAAACATGGACTCAAGAAGACATGGAACTAAAATCTACTTTAGATCTTCATTAGTTGCTCCATCCTGGATGTCACTTAAGACAAACAATATGCAAATGGGTGTGTATTCAAAGAGAAAAACAGGAAATTAGCCAAGGGAAGGAACTAAAATTAAACTAAAGAGCTAAAATTAAGAGGAACTTGGGAAGACTATTAGTAAAAATGTGATTTTAGTTCAGACTTGAAGGAATATGAGGAGATCAATAGGTAAAGCATATGGATGAGAGTATTCCAGACTTAAGGGATAACCAAAAAAGTGCCAGAAGCCAATAGATACAATATCTTATTCATGTCACAGCCAGGAAGCTGTGTCACTTTATTGAAGAGTTCCTATCAGGGTATAAAAAAACTGGAAATGTAGAAGTTAGCAAGGTTATAAAGTCTTTCAATGAGAAACATTCTGTCTTTGATCCTGGAGGCAATTGGGAGCCACTGGAGTTTATTAAGTAGAAGGGGATGACATGGTTGCATCTACATTTTAGAAAAAGCACTTTATTGACTAAATGGAGGACGGATTGAAGTGCAAAGAGTCTTAAGGAAGGCTGACTCAACAACAGAATATGGCAATAGTCCAGGAGTGAAGTGCTATGTTTCTGTATTAGAATGTTGGTGGTATTAAATAGATGCTACCGACTATTTTAAGGAAAAGTCCATTAATTCCTATACTCTCTAATGTTTTTAATAGGAATGGATGTTGGATTTTATCAAATGCTTTTTCTGCATCTATTGAGATTATCAT
>JAJPUD010023826.1:355-18032 GCA_023553655.1 Myrmecobius fasciatus | reverse complement strand
TCTTCCTTCTTTCTTCTTTCTTCTTTCTTGTTCTCTTCATCTTTCTTTTTGGGTGGGTGTTCTCTTCTCTTTCATCTTCATCCTCATTCTCTTCCTCCTCCTTCTCTTCTTCCTCCTTCACCTTGTTCCTACCAAATTTATATGTCACATTCAACAACTTCATTTTTTCTTGGGGGAGGAGGGCAACAACCTAGAATTTCTTAATCTTGAGGCTTCTTCAATTCCTTCCCTCATAATCTTCAAATTTAGTTAATGATAAGGTCCATTATCTAATTTTGTTCATTTAGCAAAAGATTAAGCAATATTACTGTAGAAATGGACAAATTACTGATTCTTTCATTTATTTTAAATTCATCCTAAGACTATTTTTTACTGTAGTTCTTAAAGCCTTTTATTCACAATAACTTTCTTTAAAATAAAATTCTGCTTATCTCCTGGATGCTAAAGTATCTCCCCTTCTACTCAAAGCAAGTGATAGCCCTCATCTTTATTAAGAAAATGGAGACAATTTGATATAAACTCCCTGAACTATTCTTTTTTCACATTTTAAAATATCTCATTTCCATTATATGTTTCCTATTCTTTTCCCTATTGCCTCATAAGAAGTAATCTTACCCTTGTTGAAACCAACTTATCTAGGACCAACTTCCTCCAGATCCTTACACTGTCAATTATTCCTCCTTTTTTTCTATTTCAAATTTGTCCATTGACCAAAGGAGACTATTGTTCTTTACTGGCTACAAAAAATTCTGGTCACCAATAACCTAAAAGTAAACAAAATTCTAATATAACCATTTTAAGAAAATTCTTTGAACTACTATGTTTAATTTAGCATTTTTTGTTGAGAATCTAATATAAAATAAACAAAGCAAACAAAACAAACAAGCAAATAAACAAAAAATAAATAAATAAACTGTGCTTGGTGACAGGAATTTTAAAAAGGCAAAAAATAAATAGCTTCTGCCCTGAAAGGCCTACTCTCCTATTAGATTCTTTTCTATAGCATCTTAATATTTACATTTTTGCAACAATCCCTATAAGATAAATAATATATAGACTTATATACTCATTTTAAAGATGAGGTGAATGAAGGTCCGAAAATTTCTTTGGGGTATTTATGATCATACCATCAGGAAGTGTTTGATCTCAAACCCAATATTTTTAACTGTAGCTTTCAGAACACTTTCTGCTATACTACACTATTTATCAGAATTTTCTATTGAAATTATCTTCTCAGACATTACTCAGAGTTTCCTAATTTACAGGATTTAATGGTTATTTCTAAGTTCCCATTTTCCTTTGTCTTTTATAGTATTTAACAATGTTGAACTTAATCATTTCTAAATCATTCATCCTTTTTTAATAGCACTGCTCTCAAAGAGGAGATCCAGAGTTTAAGAGACTTACCCAGAATTGTACAGATACTGTCACATTTAGTATACAAATCATGATTTTTTTAAACTGCCATACCTTTTTTATAATTTTTTTATTGGGCTAATGTTTTGAAAATGCTACTGCTTCCTCAACAACTCCAGCTAGATGAATGGATGGAAGAGGCTCATCTTTCAAAATTAAGTTATTTTCTTCCCTCAAAACTATCTTTCTTGATTCTATTAATGGTATTATTATACTCCTAGTGGTAACCAAGTTTAATCCCCTTAGCTTCTCTATCACTAATGAAGGAAAAATATGTAACTGAAGCAAGTTTGACTCACTCTGCTGCCGTATATTTTATACCTTATGCACTCTCTCTACCTTAGTGGTCCATTGAATTAAATGTTGAGCTAGGAATCAAGAAAAGTCATATTCTTGAGTTTAAATATAGCCTTAGGCAAAAGCTATGTGACTCTGGGAAAGTCACTTAACCCTGTTTGCCTCAGTCTCCTCATCTGTAAAATGAGTTGGAGAAGGAAATAACAAACCATTCCAGTATCTTTGTCAAGAAAATCTCAAACTGGGCTGTGAGAAGTTATATGGGACTGAAAAATGACTGAATAAAAAATCTATTGAACTGTATTGCACATTGTTTGTTAACATTTTTTATAAATTTTTCAATTCTGACTTGGTTCAAACTTTGTTTTTCATGTAAGGAATTCCCTCCACATCTCTAATAGTTGAAATTATAATACTTCATATTTATATTGAAATTTATATAAAAAGGATACAAAAAAGTTTAATTGTTCTTACCAACACCCAAGCTGTTTCATACGATTAGAGTATTTAGAGCTAAAAAAGTGCATTAAATGTTTTCTAACCTAGATTCTGTTATAAGTGAAGAAATTGAAGCCATGAGATTACTCCAAAATATCTCCCCGATTCCTAAATAACTAATCTCTTATTGAATACTTTAAATTAAAAATCTTATGAGAGTCTCAGACTCAAGATACTGAAGTTAATACAAAGAAATGATTGTTCTACAATTATAATAAGTAAATATTGGTCATGGGATTCTGACCTACTTTCCCTATCTCATAAAAGAAATCATTGCTCTATCATTACAAAAGAATGTTTTTCTCATTAAATCACAACAAAAGAAGACTGGAATATAACACTAACTTTCTGATCTTTCTTCATCCCTCCTGCCTCAATAAATTTTTAAGTCATTTTGTTTTTGCCTAAGCCAGGTAAGAAAGGATTTATAAAATAAATCTGAAATAATTATGAAAATAATTTAACGCTACAAAATATATATTGAACTAACATCAATAAGTAAATACTACAGTATCAAAATGGTACATAGAATTTTGGAATGAAAAAAAAAATTAGAGACAATTTAGTATAATCCTTTATTCTGGAGCATAAGAAAATGAGTTCCAGTGAGAAGAAGTGTCAAAGGTGACAGTTATTTAGTGCGAATCTTGGGACCAGATTTCTGGTCTCTTGACCTGTAGTTCAAGTCTCTACAATTCCAAAAGTTAAATGTTTGTTCTTATTACTAACCAATTGTTACTTTGTTAAAGGTATAATCACATTTCAAAGAAAGAAAAAATTTAGGTTGAAAATGCATTTTATATTTATAACATATCCCATGTATTTTAGTATGACTGTATTTGGAAATATACAGAAACAAGCATTTAAGGGTCTTGTGTATGAGACTGTCTTTAGAAATTTCTAAATATCTCATTGAACTATACTACTTGCCTAGTGGTGATGATCATAAGAGTTATTATTAATATCCCCATTTTATAGTTGAGAAAACTGATGTAGACAGAGATTAATCAGTTTACCCAAGGTCACAAGGTCAATAAATATCTGAGGTCATATTTGATATCAGTAGACAACTGAGTTCAGATCTTCCTCATTTTAGGCTCTATCTAATATGTTATTTACCTACTTTAAAATATTAGGATACAGAGGGAGTAGTACAATTTTTTGTTTTGTTTTGTTTTTCTGAAGTGAAGGCCTAGATAATTTCATGGTTCATGACTTCCTCCTCAAATTGGTCATTACCTAACCTCTTAAATTGTTTAGTCAAATAATGCTAGAGTATAATTAGAGGTCATGTTGTACCACCATTTTGATAAGTATTCCTGGAGCTTTTCTTCAATACAACCATACCTTACATTGTCTCTTCACACTAACACAATATAACTTTTCTTTTGCTGTACAATTTCCCACCCTTCACCCTTCAAAGTTTGATTTTCCCATTAGGGGAGTTAAAATATAAACTAACCACTAGGAATAAAAAGCTACAAGTATAGCACGATGCAAATCTCCACAATGCCCCAAACACTTTAAGGTGTGCAAATAACCATTAAGCAATGGTTTCTGTGCTGAGAGACATGAACTGTCAAGATTTTGTCTTGCCTCCCCTTTAACTTTTTGATTGAGGCAAAATTAATGAAATGGTAAGTAAGAAGATGAAAGGAGAAACATACATTATGATATGGATTACAGATAATATTGATTTCTTTTACCCTTAAATACACCATTTTCCCTATTATTTTTTAGTCAGGGTTTCATAAACTTAGGGTTATCTTCTACTGCTCACTGCCCTAGATTCTATGTACCAATAAGCAATCATTGCTACACTTGCTGTCATCACTTCTGACCCAGAAAAATGCAATTATTTTAAAATTGTTCTCCCTGATTCAAATTTTCTAATTCAAATCAGTATAAGTGATATTCCCTCCATATTACAAAAATTCCATAAATTCTTTACAGATTTTATGATCAAATATTTCATGCATGTTATCACTTAAAATTTTTATTTAAATTACCTTTATAATTTAGATAACTAATTGTATAATTATTTATGCATATGACTGACAAATAAATATGACATTTTACATAGAGTTACAGAACAATAAATATGCTCAAAAAAGGCCAAGGGTAGTGGATTTGGATGAAAAATGATTGGAGCAGATATGGTTTTTAATTTGGAGCCAAGAAAATTTGAGTCTGAATTCAAACTTACATATTTTCCAGTTTTATTCTGAACAAGTTACTTTCACATATTATTAGCATCAATTTTTTTTGTCTCTTAAATGGGTATGATGATGTTGCTTACCTCAAAGGTCTGTTGTGAGGATCAAACAAAATTATATAAGTAAATTAGTGCTTTGAAAATCTTAAAATATGAAAATAAGTGGAATGGTAAATCTTTCACAATATTCCTCAGCTGATTAAAAAGGATAACAAAGGGACTTTTGGGGGGCGGAGGCAAAATGGCAGAGTGAAAACATGACTCTCTGCGTCCTCCTCTGATCTTCTCTCAAACCAACAATAAAATAAGCCTCTGAACTGATCTTCAAGTCAACAAATCCAGAAATATTTCGACACTGCTTTCTGAAGAACTTCATATCAGGTTTGTTAAACTCAGACAGAAGGATAAACAGAGGAATCGGTGTAGGCCAGAAGTGAGGGTGGTACTCAGCTCAACTCATCCTGGCAGAAACTCCACACTCCAAAATCCAAACACCTGGAGTTTATCTGAGGCACTTGGGACACTCTGCCCTGATTGGGGGCAGGTGCTCTGGCAGACTTGCCTTGTTTAAGGAGTAATTTGGACTTAGTCCTAGCCCCTACCGACCCAGCACCTTAAGGTAATTCGCTGAATTGCCCCAGGGCAAAGATCATCAGCCACCATTTTTCCCAAGCCTTAAAGAGACCTCCACGTTGTCTAAAAAAATGAAGAAGCAAAATAGAGCTCTCAACATAGACAGCTTTTATCAAGAGAAAGAAGGGATGACCCCAGATCCTGAGGTTCCTTTAGACAAAACTCCAAAGGAAGTTATTAAGGACCATCACTGGTCCCCTTTTCAAAAGGCCTTTCTGGAAGATTGCTTAAAGAACCTCATAAGAGAGCTGGAAGATAAATGGGAAAATAAATTGAAATCAGTGCAAGAAGGATACAATATCTTGCAAGAAGGATATGATGCCCTGCAAAACAGATATGAAAAAGACACCAATTTATTGAAAAATAAAATTAGTAAAGTGGAAAAAGACAATAATGTACTGAAAAATAAAATTAGCAAAGTGGAAAAAGAGTGCAATGAACAAAAAAAAATCAATTGGCCAGTTACAAAAGGAGCTTAAAAAGGTAACTGAAGAAAACAACACTTTCAAAATAAGAATTGAACAAAAGCAAGAGAAGGACTCAATAAGACTTCAAAAATCAGTCAAACAAAAACAAAAAAAATGAAAAATTAGAATAAAATATGAAATGTCGCCTAGGAAAAACAACTTACTCGGAAAGTAGATCTAGAAGAGACAATCTAAGGATTATTGGGCTTCCTGAAAGTCATGATGAAAAAATAGAATCTAAACACTATCTTCCAGGAAATCCTGAAAGAAAACTGCCCTGAGATTGTAGAATCACAAGGCAAAATCACCATTGAAAGAATTCACCAATCACCTCCTGAAAGAGACCCCAAAATTTAAACCCCAAGGAATATCATGGCTAAATTTCAGGACTATCGCACGAAGGAAAAGATAATGCTAGCAGCTAGAAAGAAACAATTCAAATACCGAGGATCAATAATTAGAATCACACAGGATCTGTCAGCCTCCACATTGAAGGATAGAAGGGCCTGGAACCAGATATTCTGAAAGGCAAAGGAACTTGGATTACAGCCAAGAATAACCTATCCAGCTAGAATGAGCATTATCCTCCAGGGAAGAAGATGGTCATTCAATGATATAGGTGAATTTCAGCTATTTCTAATGAAAAGACCAGATCTGAACAAAAAAAAAAAATTGACATCTAAACACAGAACTCAAGAGAAGCATAACAAGGTAAAAAGGAAAGGACTCTTGATAACTTTATTTCTATTATGGGGATACTTTAAGTTTGGGGGTATAATTAACTAGATATTACTTAGATAATATGAAAAAGAAAACCGGAGGGGGAAAGGTTGTAATACTGGGGAAAAGAGGGAAAAAGTGGTAAAAATAAGATCTAAAACAAGGAGGTAAAAACAAGCAAAATCTCTTGAAGAGGTAAAGAAAACCTAATATAATTGAGAGAGGGGGGGGAGGGAGATGGGCATTTTGTAAACCTCACTCTCATCAGGTTGGGTTCTAAAAGTGTATATCAGATACTTGATTTCACATAGAAACTTGTCTGTTGCTACAGTGAAGTGGGAGGGAAAGGAGGAAAAAGAAAGGGATAAACTAATAGAAGGGAAAATAGAAGAATCAGGGGAAAGGAGTCAAAAAAGGGGGAGGGGATCTAAAGGGTGGTGGATTGTTTGGGAGAGGGAGTCATCAAAAGCAAAGTACTGAGGAGGGGGGGAAGGGAGAAAGGGAAAAGGAAAGGGGAAAACATAACTTGGTTAAACAAGATGGCAGGAAATAAAGAATTACTTATTCTAACTGTGAATGCGAATGTAATGAACTCTCCCATAAAGTGGAAGCAGATAGCAGACTGGCTTAAAAACCAGAATCCCACAATACCTTGTCTACAAGAAACACATCTAAAACATATTGACACATATAGGATGAAGGTAAAAGGCTGGAGCAGAACCTATTATGCTTCAGGTGAACAACAACAACAACAACAACAACAAAAAAGCAGGGGTAGCAATCCTTATCTGAGATCAAGTAAAAGCCATGATAGATCTAATCAAAAGAGATAAGGAAGAAAACTATGTTTTATTAAAGGGTACCATAGATAATGTAGCAATATCAATACTAAATATATATGCACCAAGTGCAATAGCATCCAAATTCCTAGGGGAGAAATTAAGAGAGATGCAAGAAGAAACAGACATCCAAACTATACTAGTGGGGGATCTCAACCTTGCTCTCCCAGAATTAGATAAATCAAACTACAAAATAAACAAATAAGAAACTAGGGCAATAAACCAATTGTTAGAAAAGTTAGGTATGATATATCTATGGAAAAAGTTGAATGGAGACAGTAGGGAGTTTACTTTTTTCTAAGCAGTCCATGAAACCTATCCAAAAATTGACCATGTGTTAGGGCATAAAAACCTCAAAATCAAATGCAGAAAGGCAGAAATAGTAAATGCATCTTTTTCAGATCATGATGCAATAAAAATCACATGCAATATAAGTCCAGGAGAAAATAACCCAAAAGGTAATTGGAAATTAAATAATCTAATCCTGAGGATGGGCCAATGGGTGAAAGAGCAAATCACAGAGACAATCAATAATTTCATCTGGGAGAATGACAATAAGGAGACAACATAACAAAATTTGTGGGATATGGCCAAAGCGGTTATAAGGGGCAATTTTATAACTTTAGATGCTTATTTGCATAAAATAGAGAAAAAGAAGATCAATGAATTAGGGTTACAATTAAAAAAAAAAGTAGGAAAAGAACAAATTAAAAACCCTCAATTAAATACCAAATTGGAAATTCTAAAAATAAAAGGAGAAATTAATAAAATTGAAAATAAGAAAATTATTGAATTAATAAATAAAACTAAGAGTTGGTTCTATGAAAAACCTGACAAAATAGATAAGCCTTTAGTTAATTTGAGAAGGAAGAGGAAAGAGGAAAATCAAATTGTTGGTCTCAAGAATGAAAAGGGAGAACTTGCCTCCAATGAAGAGGAAATTAGAACAATAATTAGGAGTTACTTTGCCCAACAAGTTTGATAATCTAAATGAAATGGAGGAATATCTACAAAAATATAGATTGCCCAGGTTTACTGAAGAAGATATAGAATATTTAAATAGCACCATATTAAAAAAAGAAATATAACAAGCTATTAACCAGCTCCCTAAGAAAAAATCTCCAGGGCCAGATGGATTTACACGTGAATTCTACCAAACATTCAAAGAACAATTAATTCCAATACTATACAAACTATTTGAGAAAATAAGGACAGAAGGTATACTGCGAAATTCCTTCTATAAGACCGATATGGTGCTGATAGCTAAACTAGGTCGGGTGAAAACAGAGAAAGAAAACTTTAGACCGATTTCCCTAATGAATATTGATGCAAAAATTTTAAATAAGATATTAGCAATGAGATAACAGAACGTCATCCCCAGGATAGTACACTATGACCAAGTAGGATTTATACCAGGGATGCAGGGCTGGTTCAATATTAGGAAAACTATCAGCATAATTAATTATATTAATAACCAAACTAACAAAAACCATATGATTATCTCAATAGATGCAGAAAAAGCATTTGATAAAATTCAACACCCTTTCCTATTAAAAACACTAGAGAGTATAGGTATAAATGTGCTTTTCCTTAAAATGATCAGTAGCATCTATTTAAAACCATCAGCAAGCATCATATGCAATGGAGACAAACAAAAAACATTTAATATTCTATTAGAAATGTTAGCTTTAGCAATAAGAGAAGAAAAGAGATAAAAGGATTCAGAGTAGGTAATGAAGAAACCAAATTATCACTCTTTGCAGATGATATGATGGTATACTTAGAGATCCCTAGAGACTCAACTAAAAAACTACTAGAAACAATTCACAACTTTAGCAAAGTTGCAGGATTCAAAATTAATCCACATAAATCATCAGCATTTTTATATATTACCAACAAAGTTCAGCCGCAAGAGATACAAAAAGAAATTCCATTCCAAATAATGGATGATGGGATAAAATATTTGGGAATCTATCTGCCAAGGAAAAGTCAGAAACTATATGAACTAAACTACAAAAAACTTTCAACACAAATAAAGTCAGACCTAGTCAATTGGAAAAACCATTAAGTGCTCAGGGGTAGGCAGAGCGAACATAATAAAAATGACAATACTACCCAAACTAATCTACTTATTTACTTCCATACCAATCAAACTCCCAAGAAATTATTTTACACAGCTAGAAAAAATAGTAGCAAAGTACATTTGGAAGAACAAAAGGTCAAGGATTTCAAGGGGATCAATGAAAAAAAAAAGGCAGATGAAGGTGGCCTTGCTGTACCAGATCTAAAACTATATTATAAATCAGCAGTCATCAAAACCATTTGGTACTGGCTAAGAAATAGAGCAGTCGGTCAGTGGCACAGGATAGGTTATCAGGACAATCTTGGCAATAACCTTAACAATTTAGGGTTTGATAAACCCAAAGACCCCAGATTCTGGGATAAGTACTCAGTATTCAGCAAAAAGTGCTGGGAAAATTGGAAACTAGTGTGGAAGAAATTAGGCCTTGACCCATACCTAACACCACATACCAAGATAAGATCTAAATGTGTTCAATATCTAGATATAAAGAGTGATTTTGTAAGCAAATTAGAGGAACATAGGATAGTTTACCACTCAGACCTGTGGAGATGGAATAAATTTATGTCCAAAGAAGATCTGGAACTCCTAATTGAACACCAGACAGATAATTTTGATTATATTAAGTTAAAAAGTTTCTGTACAGGGGGGCAGAGCCAAGATGGTGAACTGCAGACAGTGTTCTCTGTGAGATTCTGAGACCTTCCCCCAGACACAGACAAATTGAGCCTCTAAACTGGTTCGAGAGTGAGGGCTCCACCAAATACTTGGACTACAAAGCACTTCTATCAACAATCTACTTTGAAAAAACATTGGAGGTTAGCCTCAGGGGAAATCGGCCCCTGGTCCCAATCAGACACCAGGTGGGGTGGAAGTCAGGGCTGCGATAGAGGGGTGGATTTTAGGCACCCAGGAAGCCCTTGGGAGATGCCTGGGCCACTTTGCTCTGCTTGCGGGCAGGTGCTTTGGCAGATCTGCCTTTGGTAAAGGGTGGACTGAGAGCAGCTGAAAACGTGGTCCTAGTGGGAATCTAGGAATAAATGGGCTTTTCCTTAAAATGATTAGTAGTATCTACTTAAAACCCTCAGCAAGCATCATATGTAATGGAGTCAAATTAGAACCATTCCGAATAAGATCAGGAGTGAAACAAGGCTGCCCACTGTCACCATTATTATTTAATATTGTATTAGCAATGTTAGCTTTGGCAGTAAGATAAGAAAAAGTGATTAAAGGAATTAGAGTAGATAATGAGGAAACCAAATTATCACTCTTTGCAGATGACATGATGATATACATAGAGAACCCTAAAGACACAACTAAAAAACTACTAGAAACAATTCACAATTTTAGCAAAGTTGCAGGATACAAAATAAATCCACATAAATCATCAGCATTTTTATATATTACCAATAAAGTTCAGCAGGAAGAGATACAAAAAGAAATTCCATTCAAAATAACTGTTGATAGTATAAAATATTTGGGAATTTATCTGCCAAGGGAAAGTCAGGAATTATATGAACTAAACTACAAAACACTTTCCACACAAAGAAAATCAGACCTAGTCAATTGGAAAAACTTAAAATGCTCATGGGTAGGCTGAGCGAATATAATAAAAATGACAATACTACCCAAACTAATTTACTTATTTAGTGCCATACCAATCAAACTCCCAAGAAATTATCTTACATATCTAGAAAAAAAATGGTAGCAAATTTCATTTGGAAAAACAAAAGGTCAAGAATTTCAAGGGGAGTAATGAAAAAAAAAAAGGCTGACGATGGTGTACTTGCTGTACCAGATCTAAAACTATATTACAAAGCAGCGGTCATCAAAACCATTTGGTACTGGTTAAGAAATAGTGTAGTTGATCAGTGGAATAGGATAGAATCACAAGACAAACTAGGCAATAACCATAGCAATTTAGTCTTTGATAAATCCAAAGACCCCAGCTTTTCGGATGAGTACTCACTATTTGACAAAAACTGCTGGGAAAATTGGAAACTAGCATGGAAGAAATTAGGGATTGACCCACATCTAACACCACATACCAAGATAAGATCTAAATGGGTTCATGATCTGGATATAAAGAGTGATATTACAAGCAAATTAGAGGAACGTAATATAATTTTCCTATCAGACCTATGGAGATGGAATAAATTTATGTCCAAAGAAGAACTGGAACTCTTAATTGAAAACCAAATAGATAACTTGGACTATATTAAGTTAAAAAGGTTTTGTACAAAGAAAACCAATGCAGACAAGATTAGGAGGGAAGAAATTAATTGGGAAATCATCTTTACATTTAAGGGTTATGATAAAGGTCTCATCTCTAAAATATGTAGAGAATTGTCTCATTTATAAAAATTAAATCCATTCTCCAATCAATAAATGGTCAAAGGATATGAACAGACAATTTTCAGAGGATGAAATTAAAACTATTTATACTAATATGAAAAGATGCTCCAAATCACTATTGATCAGAGAAATGCAAATCAAGACAACCCTGAGGCACCACTACACACCTGTCAGACTGGCTAAAATGACAGGAAAAGTTAATGATGAATGTTGGAGGGGATGTGGGAGGGCTGGGACACTGATGCATTGTTGGTGGAGCTGTGAACCCATCCAACCATTCTGGAGAGCAATTTGGAGCTATGCTCAAAAAGTTATCAAACTATGCATACCCTTTAACCTAGCAGCATTTCTATTGGGCTTATGTCCCGAAGAAATCATAAAGGAAGAAAAGGGTCCCACTTGTGCAAGAATGTTTGTGGCAGCCCTTTTTGTAGTGGCTAGAATCTGGAAATTGAATAGATGCCCTTCAATTGGAGAATGGCTGATTAAATTATACTATATGAATGTTATGGAATATTATTGTTCTGTAAGAAACGACCAGCAGGACGATTTCAGAGAGGCCTGGAGAGACTTGCATGGACTGATGCTGAATGAAATGTGCAGAACCAGGAGATCATTATACACAGCAACAACAGTACTATATGACAATCAATTCTTAAGGACATGGCTCTCTGCAACAAAGAAATGTCTCAAACCAGCTCCTACTGTTCAGTGAAGAAAGCCATCTACATCCAAGGAGAGGCCTGTGGGATCTGAGTGGGCCACAACATAGCATTTTCATAGTCTCTATTGATGTTGGCTTGCATTGTGTTTCCTTTCTCGGATTTTTTTTTTTCTTGAAGATATGATATTTCTTGCACAACAATGATAAGGGTGGAAATATGTATACATATATTTGACTTGTCAATTATTTTAACATAATTAACATATAGTGGATTTCCTGCCATCTAAGGAAGGGGTGGGGACTAGGGGGGAAAAATTTGTAACCGAAAGCTTTGTAAGGGTCAATGTTGAAGGATTACCCATACATATATTTTGCAAACAAAAAGCTTTAATTTAAAAAATATTTATCATATAAACTAAATAAAGGATTTCGGAGAGATTAAAATTATTCAGGTTGTCAATACTCTTAATCATATCCATTTAACAAGCACTCTATTTTACCTTGACTGATTATGAAATGTCTTGGTTTTCTAAAAAAAAATAGATATTATCAATGATTTAGAATGATATAATATAATCATACATAAGCAACTTTAGCAAGAATTTTCTATGGTACAGTTGCAGTTTGCTGTAATGATAAGAGCCCAGAAGTGGTAGACAGCAAACTGTTGTTTCACTACTGATTCTGACTCTATTTAGTGAAGTGTCCTTATACTATTGTGTTGACCTTTCTCAGTACCTCAGGTTCCTCAGTGGTAAAAGGAAACCTTTGAGATGGGTGAGTTCTCGTTTCTTTGAAAGTATAATAGGTAAACATATTAATACAACATAAAAATATTTTAAATCTTAATGTTGAGTGTTTTTTTTCTTATTTTAGTGTGCATATATAAAATGGTAAAATGATTAAGTTCATGCAAGTTTAAAGGAAACATATTCATGATACTTTTATTTGAAAACATCTCCAAATTCTTTTTCTGCATGCAAAAAGTTTATGAGTAAATTTTACACAACATTTATTCACTATTGTTTGATTTGGTGGAACTATCAAAAAGATACTTGAAAGAGACCATTTTTGTATAACATTAAGCTTTTATCTCTCAAAGTATAATCCTGAACCATGAGTATAGTTTCTCTTTTTTTTACTCTGAAGTGATTTTTATAGTTGATGAGATTATTCTAAAATATTTGTCTACAATGTGACAATATGATGGATGGTTTGTACAAATCAGATCATCTTCTATTAAATTTACTTGCCCATATAATACTTGAACCTAAATTTAGCCAAGAAGATATATGTGTCATTTGTTTTCTATACTTCACTGTTGAAATAAAAATCAGAATAGGCATTAACCGACAAGAGAGGGGAAAAATTCTTTCTTTATCATTAAACCAATTTGTATTTTAATGACAAATGATTCTTTGTTAAGTATAATTCATGAAATTATAACCACATTTTTATTTCAGAAATACAATATTTCACCACACCATGTCATAACTTCTGAAGAAAATTTAATACTCCATAAATAGATATATTTCCTATGGCTATATTATTTCTTTAAAATTCTTTGTTTATTGATCTAGAAAAAGTGCATCTTTTTATGTTTTGTGTTCCAATTAGTGTAGAACATTAAGCTATTTTCTATCATTTTATTGTACATTTTAAATTATTGAGCATGTGTGTGTGTGCGTGTGTGTGCGTGTAAAATGTGTTTTATTTTATTTTTTTTGTGTGTTCCCAATTGAAGGATGGAGGGAAAAGGTAGATTGTAGCTGATGACATTTTTTTTTAATTTAGAGAAATCATATTATTTTCAACATTTAAAAAATAGATTTTATTTTTCTTGGTTTTTAGTTTCTAAATTCTATCTATTAGTTTATCTATTTATTCTCTCTCTTCAAATTTAAACTTTCCCCTTTAAATCTGTTGGTATTTTTACTTTGTTTTTTAACTTCCTCCTTCAATTACCAAATGGACTACTAAGGCCCCAAATAAACACTGAAGGGAAAGAGTAAGTCTTCACTTTAAATCCTCCTTTTCTTAGATCCAAAACTCCTTTTTCTCTAGCCTGGAGCACTGGAACACTTATTGTCTTCTGTCTTTGGAAGGTTTTGTTATTCTGGTCATTGTGGTTCTGGTCATTGCTACTTTTAAAGATTTTCTTCTTAGTTGGGTGGAATCAGTTTCTTCTGTTTCTTGTGAAAGTTGAGACAGAGTTTAGCAAAGACATCACTATTGGAGATCCCAAAACTGGGTCCTGAGAAATCACAAGACTTAAATTTTTTGTGTGTGTGTTCACTTAACAGCATCTCCATAGCAGGTGAGCCAGGAACACTGTGTTAGAACTTTATGTAATAATGTTCTCTGAAGTTGTTTTATATAGGTATTTAACTTTTATATTTAATGTGTCTTTTTATCTTGTCTTCCACTTTAATTACTCTTTATGAGGCAGAATCCCTTTCCTTTAAAATTCAATATTGAAGATTTTTTTTAAAGTCTGTGTGATCATTTTGTTAGTCATGTTTTCTTAAATCCATTGTAAGCAACATATGCAGATTGAAAGAACTAGATAGTGAGGTTACCTAAGAATGGAAAGATGAACATGGTAATTTGTGTAAAATAAGATCTCTATGGCTTCTTTTCCTTAAAAAAAAAACTAACTAGAACTTGTATTAAATTGTTATTTGATATTTGATATTTTTATCTTCTTTCAAGATAAATACATTAATATGAAATTTTTATATCACTATCCTAATTTTATTAATATTACTATGAGAGGAAATTGATTTTATTTTCTGTATATTTTAATGTCAGGACAGAGCTTAATCTGTCTTAAGATTTTAAAATGAAATTAAATTCATTTTAATTGACTTAAATGACTTTTTGAATATATTTTCCAATTATTAAATGACTGTTTCAAGAATACAAAACAATGTAATAATAAAAATGTTTGCCTAATAAGGTATTAAATTAAAACACTTTCTTCACATAGGTTTTTTGTCATGACAGTATTTAATTGAGACACTGATCTTCATTTTGCTAAAAATGTAAGAACCATGAATATGAACTGGACAAACATAAAAAAAAAACTACATGACTTTTTAAGGAATGATATAATTCATCTCTGGTAGCTGAAGACTGGCATAATCTTCTCTTCCTCATTTCACATGGCAATCTGAAGACTAAAATATCAAATTTCTGAGGATAGTCCATCTCTGGAAGATTCTATCAGAGATCTGTGCTGCCAGCTATGCCTCTGGAAATGTCACATTGGTGATGACAACTTTCTGAGTTGACTCTTCAGGTGATATTATTTTACATCAAATTTATTGAAAATGAGTGTGAGAAACTTTCATACCTATTTTAGGTGGAACTAAATATTGAGAAAGCAGGGAAAAGAGGAGTTTGGGGCATTCTGAAGGGTGCCTTAATTTCTGGAATTTATGTTCCTGCTTTTCTAATTATTCCTAATCAAAAAGTTGTCATATCAAAAGCAGAATTTGATTGCAATCATAGCCTATGTGAAAGGCAACAACAATAAAAACACATCAATAAGAATTTTTATTATACTTTAAGATTTGAAAAAATGTTCTCTTTTACCTCATTTAATGTGAATAAGAAAGAAATGGAGGGAAAGAAAGGAAGCAAGAGAGGAAGGAAAACAGAATAGTTTTTCACTATATACATACTGTAGGGCATAGACTCTATGATGGTTCAGGCTTAGAAAATGTTATTGCCATTTAACTCAATACAAATTGATCAAGTATATAATCCTCATGACAGGGTGAATTTCAACAAATTGGTAGAATCACCTAACACATACTCACACACATATACACCAATCCTTTATCTTCAAACATTCAGTAGGCTAAAAAATAGATTAATTAGTTTAAAACTTCAAGGATTCATGATTTATCAGTGTGATATGAAAGCAAATCCAAACTGCTTTGATCTTAAGCTGGATAGAGTTATAGAATTAATGATTAGGAAGAAGAGAGTTCTTTTATCCTCAGCCTTAGTCAAAAACTTCTGCATCACAATTTTCATTTCTGTTGTCATATTTCTGGACAGATATTGATACATTGGAAAGTGACCACAAGAAAGTGATGAGGATGGTCAAAGCTATGGAAAGCATGCTAGTTTAGTTGATGAATTTGAAGAATTTTAATTTGGAGAAAAGTGGACTTACTGGAAAAAATGAGAGAGATTTTCATATCATTGATGGATTATCATGTTCATATTTCTTTTAAAGTAGGTATCTTGTTTTCTGATAAACTAATTGAAACAAATAAAAGGGCAAAGTATAGAATAGACAATATTAGGCTTTCTGGAAAAAAAAGATTGCCTAAAATTTTTAGTAACCCCCTAGTGAAATAAGCTGCCTTAAGATGCTATGGGTTTTTGCTGGGGGGGCGGAGCCAAGATGGCGAACTGCGGACAGCTTTCTCTGTGAACTCCCTCCATCATTCCCTCAAACCCAGACAAAGTAAGCCTTAAAACTGGTTTCTGAGTGAGGTCCTCGCCAAGCATTTGGACTACAACGCACTTCTATAAAAGATCTACCTTGAAAGAACTCCGGAGAAGGTTAGCCTCAGGGGAAATCGGCCTCTGGTCGTGTTCAGACTCCAGCCGGGGCGGAAGTCAGGGCTGCGATAGAGGGGCGGATTTTGGGCACCCAGGAAGCCCCTGGGAAACGCCTGGGCCACTTTGCTCTGCTTGCAGGCAGATGCTTTGGCAGATCTGCTTTTGGAAGGGGGTGGATCGAGAACAGCTGAAAACGTGGTCCTGGTGCGAATCTAGCCCGACCAGCCTCAGACCGGAAGTCAACTCGGCAAACTGCCCCAGGGCAAATATAAATTGTTGCAGTTTTCTCGGCTTTTGACCAATATCCCAACTTTAAATCATGAGCAAGAAGCAGAAGAGAGCTCTCACCATAGAAAGCTTTTACGGAGAAAAAATAGAACAGTCCCCAGATCCTGACATTATGAAAACAATCCCAGATGAAGCCACAAAGGCAGACTTAAGTTGGTCTCCCTTTCAGAAGGCTTACCTGGATGATTGCATTAAGAATCTCAAAAGAGAGCTAGAAGAAGAATGGGGAAATAAATTGAGATCAGGGCAACAGAAATATCAAAAACTGGAAAATAGGACTGGTGAATTGGAAAAAGAAAACAGTTCACTGAAAAACAAAATTGGTGAATTGGAAAAAATCACCAATTCACTGGAAAATAAAAATGGTGAACTGAAAAACAAAATTGGTGAATTGGAAAAAGACAACAATTCACTGAAAAACAAAATTGGTGAATTGGAAAAAGACAACAATTCACTGAAAAATAAAACTGGCAAAATGGAAAAAGAATGCATTGAATCCAGAAATTCAATTGGCCAGCTACAAAAGGAGCTAAAAAAGATAACTGAAGGAAATAATACTCTAAAAATTAAAATTGAACAAATAGAAGTAAATGACTCAATAAGACTTCAAGAATCAGTTAAACA
>JAJPUD010023825.1:0-19490 GCA_023553655.1 Myrmecobius fasciatus | reverse complement strand
CTCTCTCTCTCTCTCTCTCTCTCTCTCTCTCTCTCTCTCTCTCTCTCTCTCTCTCTCTGAGTCTCTGTCTCTCTCTTCTGTCTGTCTCATTTCTATCTCTCTCCTCTCTGTCTGTTTCTCTCTCTGTGTCTCTGTCTCTGTCTCTCCTCTCTCTCTCTGTCTCTCTCTCTGTCTCTCTCTCTGCTTCTTTCTCTATTACTTTCCCTCTGTCTCTGTCTGTTTTTATCTGTTTATCTCTGTGTTTTTTGTCTCTGTGCCTGTCTCTTTGACTCTGTCTCTGTCGTGGTCTCTCTTGTCTCTCTGTTTCTCTTTCTCTCTCTGTGCCTCTATCTGTGTGTTTCTTTCTGTCTCTGTGTTTCTCTGTGTCTGTGTCTCTAACTGTCTTCTCTGTCTGTCTCAGTGTCTCTCATTGTCTCTGTTTCTCTTTCTGTCTAGCACTGTTACTATCTTTGTCACTCTCTCGGTCTCCCTTTCTATCTGTCTCTCTCTGCCCTCATTGCTCAGGTGTATAGTATAGCATCCCTCTAAGAGCTTGGCCAGAACTGTATGTATTATGGGTGCATTGTTCTCTTGTTTGCCCTCTCCCCCAGGGTTCACTGACCAGGTACACCTGACAGATGAATGAAGAGAGGTTCTCTTATTCTCCTACTTCTTCTTTTGAAGAGAGGGGAGGGGGTACACAGCAAATGAATGGGGATCATGGACAGTATTTTTGGCCAATGCTTTTTTTTTACTCTTCAGACTTTGCAGTTAATGTTGGGTCCATCCCTGATAAGATCAACAGCTCCATATTGGAGTTGACTAAGAGGCCATGTGATATAATAGCTAGAGCAGGAACCCAGGAAGATCTGGGTTCAAATTCCATCTCAGATACTTCCTAGGCAAATTACCTGACAATTATGGGCTTCCTTTGTTCCTTCATTTGCAAAAAGAAAAAAAAAAGAAGTTTGGACTTGATGTGGTTTAGGCTTTCTTCCAGATCTTAATCTGTGATTTTTTTTGATTGCATGAAGGCTAGAACCCAACCCAGATTCCAAGGGAAGGATGGATCCTATCCTGTTGTCTCATTCTTCATAAAGGTGCGGTTTGACTGGTGTCAAAAATCACAGCTTCCGTAATCATGGGATCATAGATCCAGAGCTGAGATGGAGCTGTGAGGCAACTCGTCCAAATCCCTTATTTAACAGATGGTGGTGGTATTGATGATAGCGATTAACGCTTAAAGATAACTGCTTTATGACTTTGGGGTACCCTCTATAGCCCTTTAAAATCACATAGATTGCCCAGTGTCACATAGGACATTAGTGGTAGTCAGGATTCAAGTCCTTTGGCTACAGATTTAGGCCCATTCCATCATGCTGCCTGATATGAATCCTCTAGTAGAACATGAAATACTGGTAAGAGATGGGGACCATCCAGGCCAGGAGTTCTTGACTATTTTTATGACCCAGACGCATTTGGCAGTCAGCGGAAGCTGATGGATTCCTCAAAATCATATTTTAAGTAGGGTCAGCTAGGTGGTGTAGTGGATAGAGCACCAGCCCTGAAGTCAGGAGGACCTGAGTTGAAATCTGATCTCAGACACTTAACACTTCTTAGCTGTGTGACCCTGGGCAAGTCACTTAACCCCAATTGCCTCAGCAAAAAAAAAATCATATTTTAAGTGCATAAAATAAGAGTATGTATTTTACATATATATATATATACATATAAACATAAAGTAAAAATGCAAGTGTATCTACATAATTTAATTTTTTAAATTACATTTGATTTCTCTCAATTAGGAAGGGGGTGACATGTTTCAAGTTGTTTGGAATCATGGTAGGACATTATGTTGTTCAGAGTTCCTAAGACTTCCAAAGTTGTTTATAATGTGATTGTTCATATAGAAATTATTCTCCTGATTCTGCTCACTTCACTCTGCCTCAGTTCATACAAATCATCATTTAAGAAACTATCATTTTCTACAGCACAATAATATTCTTTCTCATCCACACACCATAGCTTGGTTCAATCTTTCCTTAATTGATGGGTGTCCATTCCGTTTCCAGTTCTTTGTAATTACAAAAACTGCCAGAATATTTTTGTCCATGTGGGTCCTTTCCCTCTTTCTTTGATCTCTTTGGGGCATGGAGCTAGTAGCAGTACAACTAGGCCAAAGGGCATGCACGGTTTAATAGCTTTTGGGGCATAGTTCCAAATTGCTTTCCAGAATGCCTGGATTGGTTTCAATTTTTTCTTAAGTTCATGGACTCCAGGTTGAGAGCCCTTTTTCTAGTCCAACTCCTTCTCTCCCTCAATTTTATGAAAGAGGAATCAGGCCCAGGGAAGGATCTTGTCCAAAGCTGCAAAGCTAGGAAGTGGTGGATCTGGGTCTTGAGCCAGACCCTCTAACCCCCAATCCAGTGCTCCTGCCACAAGACCCCTCTGCTGTCTAACATGGCACTACATGCTGGAAAGCGGCATAGCCATTGAGGACCCCGAGTGACAATAGAAATATTCAAGTAGAAATCCGTTCTCCGTGTTGTAGAAGTTACTTCTTTATTGGAGAGAATTTGGCCCTGTGGTCACATACAATTGTAAGATTCACCTATTCCCTTGTTTCTTTTATATATATATATATATATACATATATATATATATATATATATATATTTGCTGAGACAATTGGGGTTAAATGACTTGCCCAGGATCACACAGCTAGGACGTGTCTTTAATATTGAATGTGTATCTTTTTGAGTGTGTACAAGGTCTATGTTAAATTTCTTTGCATGCCCCCTAACAGTTGGCACATGTAGTAAGAAAAAGAAAAGGAAAAAAAAAATTTAAAGCACTTACTATGCGCTAGGCACTGTGCTAAGTGCTTTACAAATTTCTCATTTGACCCAGAGTAGTCCTAAAAATGATGATTTTTGAGTAATTAAAAAAAAGAACCTCATGGCACCTTTCTGTTCTGACAAAGCATTGGAGGAGGAATTTAATTATCCAGTAGCAGCACAGTACTACTAATTTCCATTTCTAACATTTGTCCAGTTTCAGACACTTATGACACTGAGTGATTCATGTTTTTCCTCAGTTTCCTCATCTGAAAAATGAAGAGGTTGGATCCCATAACTTTAAAAGTCTCTTTCTGATCTAACTCGGTGATGCTAGAATCCTAGTGCTGTTGTTTGCTAGCTGTTTGACCTTGGAAGTCATTTCCCTTTGTGGACCATGGTTTCCCCTTTTGTTAAATGAGGGGCTTGGAGCAGACGACCTTGAGTTTTTTTTTCAGCTCTAAATTGACTAATTTTAGAAGTTGGAATTGGGACTGTGTCAGAAGCGTTGCTGGGCATTTCATTTGCTGTCATATACTCTTTGTTATCATCAGCTCAAGGCTGCCTTCTCCAAAAAGCCTTTCCTGATTTGCTTAAGATAGTCACTAACGGTGTGACCCTGGGTTGGTCATTAATTTCTCAGTGCTTGAGATAACTCTCTAAAATTATAACTTGCCAGAGAAATTGCCAGCCTGTAGTGATAGAGTATCCTCTCTGTTAAAATAAACTGTTTAAATAGAAAAAGAAAAATCATGCAGTATTTGCAGATAAGGAGATTGAAACCCCAGAGTAGAAGATGAGCTCAAGCTCACATAGAGAGTTAATAATAGAAATGGGACCAAAATCCAGACAGTGGGTACTCACTGCATGCTAGGCTAGAGTCTGTGCTATAAGAGGAACATGACACATCCCGTGCCCTCAAAAGAGCTTGTGATCTGTTAAAATAATCTGAAAGTCAGGGCAGGTGAGCAGCAGTCACTCACTAGTCCTAATCTCTCCCACTCTGAGGCGAGCAGGAGATAGCACATACAAGGAGGGGAGAGCCCAAGCCCCTGGGCTGCTGTCCATTATGGGCTGGCTTATCCTATTGCCGGGGCAAAGCTGTATGTCTTGGAAAGGGGAAGAACAAGAGAAGTAGTTAAGGTTGTTTTGTAGCAGAACTGTGCAGTGGAAGTCACAGGGTTATAGATTTACAGATGAGGAAACTGAGGTCCAGAGAAGGAGAATGACTGCCTAATTTAAATAGATGCAGGATTTAGCTTCCATGCTGTGATGTTCTTAGGGATTTTCCATATGTGCCTCTATAGTCATTTCTATTCAATCCATTGAGTTTTTTCCAACAATATTTATCAGATGTCTACTATATGCAAGGTTCAGCCCTTGCCCTCAAGTAGCTTGTTCTCTGTTGCATTCTAAGCAACATGAACATAGATAAGTGTATACAAAATAGATACGAGTTAAATGCGATGGGGAATCAGTGGTACACAGTAGGTGCTTAATAAATGTTTCTTGATTGATTGAATCGGGAAAGGGCATTTGTGGAAACTATTGCTTAGAATAATCTTTGAAGGGAGTGAGGGATTCCAAGAAGTGGAGGGAAAAGGAGGCAGGAGGGGAGGACGGCCAAAGTCATGGAGATGGAATGTCTTTTGGGGAATAGAATGTAGGTCAGCTTGGCTGGACTATAGACCATGGATATTGTAATTATCCAGGTGAGAGGTGATGATGGTATGGCATGGGAGACACTGGCACAGGACCTCCCAGCATGGCGTGCTCTTATCAGAGAAGGTATTGTGCTCTATGAGCAAAGCAGAATTGAATTAGCCCAAAAGAACCATGAAATGTGTAAAATTAGAGAAGTTATTCCAAATATTCATAGGGACTATTTGTGTTCGACTTGTGGCAGAGCATTCCGAGCTCGTATTGGTCCACAGTTGGACATACTGTAACTCGGTTCCAGCATAATGATGTCATTTTGGTCCTCTTTGATTAAGAAGAACAACCATCACCAGCCATCAGGGTATGTTAATAGAGAAGGGGGAATATTGGGGGGGATATGAAGAAAGATGACACAAAATTTGACAACTGATTGGAATATGTGGGGAGAGGGAGAAGGGCAATGAGATTCCCAGGTTTCAAACATGAAGAACTGGAAAAATGGCAGTGCTCTTGGAAGAATGAGGGAAGTTAGGAGAAAGGAGAAACAGTTTTAGAGAAAGAGATAATGAGCTTTGTTTTGGACCTATTGAGTTTGAGATGCTTATGGAATTTAGACAGACCTGTTTAGCGTAGAGAGAGGTGAGATATGTATATTTGGAAGTCATATGCATAGATTTGACCTGGTGAGATCATTAAGAGGGAGAAAATTAGAGAGATAAGAGAAAGGGACTCCTGATAGAATTTCTTGGTACACCCTCAGACTGAAGGTAAGCCATGGATGATGGCCCAGCAAAGGGGACGGAAAAGGATTGGTCAGGTAGGTAGGAAAATCAGGAATTACAATGTCATAAAAACCTAGGGAGGAGAGAATAGCCAGGAGGAAAAGCAAAGATAATTTTTCTAGGTGAACATTGACAAGTCTCTTGGAATAATTGGGCTGGCCTATGTTTATTTTGGCAGCTAGGTGGTGCAGGAACAGGGCAATGGGATTTGAATCAGGAAAACCAGGCTCAGACACTTACTATCTGTGGGATCTTGGGCACGTCACTTAAACCTATTTGCCTTAGTTTTTTTCATTTGTAAAATGGGCTAGAGAAGGAAATGGCAAATCACTCCAGTATCTTTGCCAACAAAACCTCAAAAAGGGATCATGAAGAGTAAGACAAAACTAAAAAGACCGAACAACAACAATAAAAACATTTATTTCAATTGTAGTCTCATAGAATGTCAAGACCAGAGGAATCCTCTTTATTGTACAGAAAAAGATACTGAATCCCACAGGAAGGATTGGACCAAGTTCACACAGCTAGTAACAAATTTGGAACTAGAACCCAGGTAGATGATTCATTTCCATTGCTTGGAGAGTATTTGATATTTAAACCTTCATTAAAAAATTAAATAGGTACAGAAATGTCTACAGTAGAACTTTAAGAAAATCTAATATTTAAAAATACAAATTCAAAACTAGGTAAATAAGGGAGAAACTATTCACTTTTACAAAGCATTTTCCTACAATTAAAGTTAATTGTATTAAAAACAAAAAATCAAAAATTACAAGATTATAAATGTAGATACAGAAAAAGCTTTTGACAAAGTACAGTTCTCATTTATGCTAAAAATCCTTACAAAATAAAGGCACAGGAGAATCTTTTTTTTTAATACAATAAAATTAAAAGCTAGTCTTATATACAATAGAGAAATAATAGAAACGTTCACAGTAAATATAAGAGTAAAGTAAAGTTTTCATCTTTTCTTACTGTTATTTGATCTAGTGATAGAAATACTAACCATAGTGTTAGGGAAATAAATGAAAAACATAAATATAGGCAAATAGGAGATAAAATTATTCTTATTTGCTGATGACATGATATTTTATGTAGAAAAGATTTAAAGAATCTGTGAAGAAATTCATTACTACAGAAGCTTCAGGAGGATACAAAATAAACCCACAAAATCAGCAACATTTCTACATAGCAATAATAGAACCTAGGAGGAAATTATAGAAAGGGAAGTCCCATTTAAAGTAACTTCAAAATGCATAAAATATCTTTAAAAAAAAAGGCATTCACCACAGGTTTCCTTTTGTTGTCAAGCTCCATTTAAATGATATTTATTTAAATGATGACTCACACTGTCAGAGTAGCAGAACAGGAAGAAGCCTTAGAGGTTATTTAGTATAACCCACTCATTTTACAGAAGAGGAAACTTGGTTTACAAAATTTAAATTTAGACAGAACTCTTCAGGAACACATACTCTGTGGGCCTAGACCTGCCCGATGATTTCCTTGCCTCTATAATCTGTTTAGCTTCTTTAAGCCTGTTAAGTGGAGTTGTGTCAATTTCTGGGCCCCTTTTTTTTTTTTTTTTTTTTTTAGTAAAAGTCACTTGGCTAGCATTTGTTCTCATTGCTTTGCTCACTAATAGGACAGATCTATGAAGTTCTTGACTTTTTTTTAGTTTCAATTTCCCCATCTACACAGTGAGGAAAATTTCTCCCTTTCTAGGAGGACATTACTTGTGAAGGTATGGGTTCACCTCTCTGAGTTTCTGAATTTCCACCCTTGTCAAATGAGGAAATTGGACTTCACTGATTGATATCTAAGCTTTTCTTCACATTAATATTCTATGTTCTAAGCGCCTTGCCAATTCTGACACTGTATATTCTCTGATTTATTCTTCATGTAAACATCCCCCAGCTTTTTGTGGTATGGGGCAGTAAGGAGGGAGCTGAGGGCATTAAGATTTGATTTGATTAAGCCCATACCGTCCATCAACTACATGTTGTTCTTTAGCACCCACTCCCCACTACAGTAATATTCGACTTTGCCCCTTCCCCTTTTTCTCTCTCTTTCGTGGGAACCAGAACCAGTCGTGATGTCAAGGGGGATTGATCTAGGCTCATGGAAGTTTTTTGTAGCCTGAAATGATCAGTATAAATGAGACTGTGGAGATTAATCTCAAGAGCAAGGCCTATGTAGTCAACTATGTAGTCCTGGCCTTTTATTTGCCCTTGTCTGGTGAGGAATAAATAGTATTCCACATAGGATGCCTAGATGGTACTTGAGCACATCAATTTTATTTGGAAATCTGGTGAATAGTGAATGTTTAGGAACATTGTCCCATGTAGGGTAGCTGGATGGTGCTTGAGCACATCAACTTTAGTTGGAAACTGGCTGTTTCTCAGGGGGATGGTGGCCAATTTTTAACAACTGGCTCTGAAAAAAAAATCTCCATCACTTTCTTAAGTCTAGACAATTAACAAAATAATAAATTAGGCCCTTATTTTGTAGGAGCATTTGCCAGCTTCTGATGTTTAAATGCTCCCATGTAGTTAGGTCTTTTCAGATTCAGCTTCAGCCGTAATACAGACATTTGGTATTCCCAGCACTTGTCATGGTACCTGGAACATAGTAGGTGTTTAATAAATGTTAATTGACTGACTGACTATTATAATTCTATAGGTATATTCCCAGACCCTTAGCATTCAGGGAGAAGTAGCCACTATAAGGGAAGGAGCAGCAGGATCCTTAGAGTACCTGACTTTAGGTACTTCTTACAAGCTGAATGAGGATCACTTAATCTCTGTTTGTCTCAATTTCCTCAATTGTAAAATGGGAGTAATGCTGCCGGCACACTAATTGAAGAATACGACTTCCATTTTGCTCATGTCTTCTCCTTTGAAACAAATCTTCCTGCCCTTCTGGTTGCCTCACTTCAGGGATGGGAGTGGGAGTGCAGTGAGTGCAGAGATCTGGACAAAGCACCAGGACACCTGGGTTTGAAGTCTGGCTCAACCACTCACCAGCTGTGTGACTGGGAATGAGTCACTGCACATTGCTGAGGCTCAGTTTCTTCATCCTTAAAATGGGGAGAGTAATGTCTATCTCGTGCACTTCACAGGTTGCATAATTTATAAGTAACGCATGAGGTGAAAGGGTTTGTTCTGAGCAATGAGAAGCTTTCAGAATTATTTCTTCTAACAAAGAATTTATTTATTTATTTTTGGCTGAGGCAATTGGGGTAAGTGACTTGCCCAGGGTCACACAGCTAGGACGTATTAAGTGTCTGAGGCCAGATTTGAACTCAGGTCCCCCTGACTTCAAGGCTGGTGCTCTACCCACTGCACCACCTAGCTGCCCCTAACAAAGAATTTTTAGAGAGGAAGATAATTCAGCAAACCAATTAATACGTATTTCTTAAGTACCTACTATGTGCCAGGTATGCTAAAGGCAGCTGGACGACTCAGTGGCTAGAGCTCCGCACCTGGCATCAGAAAGACCTGAATTTGAATTTTGCCTCAGGAGTGAGCTGCACTCCCCTGTCTCAGTTTTCTTATCTGTAAAATTGGGATAATAATAGCACATGTCTCACAGATTTGTTGAGAAGATCCAGTGATGTAACATGTATAAAGTGCTCTACAGACCTTAGCTTGCTTTGTATATATTTGTTGGCAGATTGTCTCCCCCATTATATTGTAAGCTCCTGGAGGTCAGTAAAGGTCTTTTGCCTTTTTGTGTATTCTCAGGACTGTGCCCCGAACATAGTAAGTGCTTAATAATTTTTAATTGATTGATATTATTATTGTATTATTAATTATATCAATTCAAAACCACCATATATTATATATATGTAAAATTATATATAAACATAATAATTAATAAATATAGAATCACATTATTAATAATATATTAACATATGTATAATATGTAAAATTATAATTTAATTGATATTATTGATAGATGTAGACACTAGCCACCATATTTATTGTTGATCCTTGGGGATAAAGAGGCAAAAATATAATTATCCCTGTTCCCAAGAAGTTCACTTTCTGCTTGCTCAAGGTCACAGCAATAATAGCTGAAGAGACAGCATCATAGAAGGTGAGACCCAGAGTGTTGGGGTGAGTTGTGGGATTCATACAAATACTAAGTGGTATTGGCGGCATTTGAACCCAGGCCCTGTAACTGCACATTCAGTGCTTTCCCACAGTACCGCACTCACTTGTTGCAAACTCAGCTTCCTTCAGCTCTCAACTAAAATCTCATCTTCTGCAAGAAACCTTTCCCCATCCCTTCTCGCTAGTGCTTCCCTTCTGTGATTATTGCCACGTGCAAACCACGTATGTCACCATTCTTTATCTGTTAGCGTGTAAGCCCCTTGAGGGCAGGGCTTGATTTTGCCTTACTTTGTGTCCTCAGTGCTTTGTATAGTGGCGGCCGCAGTACTCAGTGACTGATTCTGCTCCAGTTTCGTGCTCTTTCTGATATTCCACATTAATGTGAGCAACAATTATTTCAAGTGTCCTTGTTCTGGAAGGAACCTCAGGGGTCAGCTTGTCCATCCTTCCCATTTTATAGGTAAGGTAACTGAGTCCCAGTGAGGGCTATGGGTCATACAGCTCATACCCATCACTGCCCTCTGTGAGACTGAGAGGCTGGGGCTAGATTTTCTCTGGGGTCATTTAGGGTTCCTTGGGGACAATCATCAGAGGGACGTCAGGCGATCCCAATGGACCTTTTCTTATGTGGAGTGGCTGAATCAATCACAGACCCAGAGAATTTGGGAATTGCAAGGGACCTTGGTGACCACCCAGTCTCACCCATGCCTGGTGCTCTTTAAGTCACAATATGGAGAGATGGGGTCTCCCCACTCTGGGCTGAAGTTTCTTCTGCTGTCAAAGAAGGGGATTGGACTTGATGACCTCTGGCTGTCCTTCCTGTCCCTACATCTGGGAGCCTGTGATTGGATGATGTCCTGCCCTCCAGCGTCCTTCTCAGCTGCACACATTATGTTCCTGGAGGGGTGTACACCCCAGTTTTTTTTTTAAAAGGGACTTTGATAGTCAAGGATCGCTCCAAACAGCTGCTGAAACAAGGACTTCTTTGCAGGGAAGATGAACACTCTGTTCTCTCCTCTCTCTTCTTCCTGGTTTTCCTTCCTCTCTTTTTGCTCTCACCCCTTCTTTTCCTCCTCTCTCTTCCATATCCTTTTCTCTCTTCTGAATCTGTCTCTTTGTCTGTCTGTCTTTCTCTTCTTTCCCTTCTGTCTGTCTCCCCTCCCTCCTCTCTCTGTCTCTTCTTTTTCTGTGTGTCTCCCTCCCTCTTTCTGTGTCTCTCCTGTCTCCTCTATTTGTCTTTCTTTCTCTCTTTCTCTGTTTCTGTCTTTATTTTTTTCTGTATCTCTGTCTTTGTCTTTGTCTGTCTGTCTGTCTGTATCTCTGTCTCTCCCTCCTTCCTTCCTTCCTTTTCTCTCTCTCTTCCTCTCTCCCTCCCTCTCTCTTCTCTGTCTTCTCTGTCCTCCCTCCCTCTCTCTCTTTCTCTGTCTCTTCTCTCTCTGTCTCTCCTCTCTGTCTCAGTTTCTGCCTCTATCTTTGTCTCTCTCTGTGTGTGTCTCTTTTTCTGTCTGTCTCTGTCTTTGTCTCTCCTCTCTCTCTGTCTCTATCTCTTCTCTCTCTGTCTCTCTCTTCTCTCTCCCTCTCCCACGTTGGGCTTTCTTCATCTTATTGTGATCCATTGGACTTTAAGGCTTCTTTCTTCCCAGAAGAAGTGGACCTGGCCTCCTGTCCTGGGAGTGACCCAGAAGCCAGTGCCCTCGGCTGCCTCGCTCAGCCTGTGCTTCTGTGTTCCAAGGGCTCTGGTTGGCCTGAACCTTCTCAGTTCTAAGGTGCTCCTTGTCCCAGCAGTCGGTGTTCTGCGTCCCTCCCAGCTCTGACCTTCTCTGTTCTCAGTTCTCAGATCCCTTCCAACTTTAGCGGGCTCCCCTTTGGTCATCTGGGCCTGGCAAGAGCAGTGGCGCTGCTTGGCCGCCTCAGGCTGCGGCCCCGGCCCCTGCAGAGCCAGGCAAGTTTGCTCCAGAGACTGGGTCTTTCTGGAGGACTTAGGACAGGCCCGAGTCAGTCAAAGGCTTGGCAGCCGACTGGGGCTGTTGCTCCGGTCCTTGCTTTCTCTCCCTTCGAGGGAGAAAGTGTGGGGTTGGCTGGGAGCAGAATCATCTCCTTTCCTTTCAGGTGGAGAGTTCTGTCTCCTGGAGGTGCCCTTAAAAACACACAGGACCACCCTTCTCCCTTAAGACTTCAGCTCAGATAAATAACGGGTTTGGGGGGCACTTCCTCTGGGCCATGGGCCCTGTCTGCTTCTCAGAATAGTGTTTGGAGTAAGCAGACATATAGCAAGGGGCTTAGGAAAGTGAAGAAGTAATTTTTGCCCCTTCTAAGTTCATGAGCCCCCAGAAATCTCGCCCCCGGGCCTCAACTGTACGACCTGCACTGAGAAGCTCTGGATCAGAACGTGATAAAGACTCGGTTTTGGCTCAGCCACTAAGTTACTGTGTGAGCTTAGGTCAGTCCATTCCCTCTCTGGTTCCTAGAGATGTGGGTAAAGAGTCCTGGGTCTAACGGGGGAGCATCTGGCTGTAAATTTTAGCTCTGCTCCTTACTAGGTGGCTCAGTGGATAGAACGTTTGGCCCCTGCTTCAGGGATACCTGAGTTCACATGTGGCCTCAGAAACTGTGTGAAACTAGGCAAGTCACTCGGTCTTTATATGCCTCAGTTTCCTCATCTGTAAAATGGTATTTCTCAGATCAAGTGAGATATTTGCACAGTGCCTGGCACATAGTAGGTGACAGATATAATGTTAACTATTGTTATTATCCGCCTGATCTTGGCCAGTCATTTTTATCCATCTGCAAGATGAAGAAACTGCATGACATGACCTCTGAGTTTCCTTTTAGCCCTGGGAGTCTTGCGGATCAAAGAGCTCTGAGAACACCACAGTTGTCACATTTTCCAGGGCATGGGGTTTTCACACTGTCATAGGGGAGATGAGTATAAAGCTTCCTTGGCCTTGGTCTGTCTCCCCGTTATTGGTGGCTCCCACTCAGAGTCAGGATGTGAAATGTCAGGTTTCTTCACGGATGGTGGAAAGAGATCGAATTTAGCATATGAGGCCCTCAAGTTCCAAGTTTACCTCGGAGACTAACTGTGTGACACTGGGCATGGACCTCTGCCTCAGGATTCCTCTGGGCCAAAACTTACCTATTTTTAAGATAGAGGGAGATGGCGCAGTGGAGAGAGCACCAGCCCTGAAGTCAGGAGGACCTGAGTTCAAATCTGGTCTCAGACACTTCCTAGCTGTGTGATCCTGGGCAAGTCATCACCCCCAATTGCCTCAGCAAACAAACAGAGGGAGATGTACTAGAGGATATTTTCCTCCCACATGACCCCTTTTTTTCTCCCAATTGTGGGTCTTTGCCTTGGCTGGGCCTCCTGCCTGGAATGTTCTCCCTCCTCACCTCTATTTTTTGGCTTCCTTTCAAGATTCAGTTCAAATCGCACCTTTTGCATTTTTATAGCATTTCTATTTTATTTTTATACATTTCTAATATTTTTCTATTGTCAATTATAAAATCTTAAATTTTATTTGATCCTTACAACAAACTATAAAATATTCTTAAGAATCATAATTTCCACTTTACAGAGAAGGAAACTGAAGCTCACAGAGAACAGCTTGACAGTCATTGCCCAACTATTAAGAGGCAGAAAGGGGACCAGAAGTGGGCTCTGTTTGCTTTCTCCTTCCTGGTCCAACATCATGTGCTTCCTGTATTTTTTGGGGGGGTGGGGCAGGGTCACCTGCATGTTCTCACGTGGTCCCTTAGTGACAAGTGACATGGCTCTGGGAGGCAGCTGGTTAGGGTCAAGGATGCAGCTCAGGGTCCATGCAAGGCCAGTTGGGTCCACAGAGAGATGGACACTTCTGTCTGACTCCTTCACTGCTTCCTTCCTTTAACTACTGGCTCCAGGGAAACCCATAGATGAAGGATGGAAAGGCTTTGGAGTGGATGGAGGTTGAGTCAGCCCCACCAACACCTTTCTTGCCACTTATGACTCTCGGGCCCCTTTTCTTCTTCCTAGCCCCTCCCCATCAATCAATCAGCAAGTATTTGTTGCTAGAGAGGATGTGATGGAAAGATCATTGAACCTGGGACCAGGAGAATTGGGCTCCCAGTCTGGACCAGATACTCACCAGCTTGTAACCCCGACTGAATCACAGAATCATGGCATTAGAATTGGTGATGACCTTCAAGGTCATTAGATTCAAGCCCCTCCTCATTTACAGGTGAAGTAAATGAGACCCAGTTAAGATTTGTTACTTGCCCAAGGGAGTAGCAGAGATCCTTCATCAGCATCTCTCTGAGCTTCAGTTTCTTGATCTCTAAAATGAGGATAACGGTACTAGAATGGCCTGACTTAGGGTACTTGTGAGGAAACTGCTTTGTAATCTTCATTTTTTTTTTTTTTTTTTGCTGAGGCAGTTGAGGTTAAGTGACTTGCCCAGGGTCACACAGCTAGGAAGTGTTAAGTGTCTGAGACCAGATTTGAACTCAGGTCCTCCTGACTTCAGGGCTGGGGCTCTATCCACTACACCACCTAGCTACCCCTGATTTGTAATTTTTAAAGCTTCATAGCAATGTGAGAAGTGCTGTTATTAGTGACCCAGGCTCAGACTGAGTATTCACTCTATATTTCTATAATGCTTTGATGGCTGACTAAATTAACAAAGAAGCACTTTCTCTTCAACAACCTCCATGGCTAGATCATACTTTACAGATGAGGAAACTGAGGCTCACAAAATTGGCGTTTACACATACATAGAGATCAGAGGGAGACCCTTTTCAAACTTAAAGTTGGAAGTACTTTGCCAGGTCACTCACTGCCTCCTCTTCCTTTCCCTGGACCTGTTCTTAAGGGAGCAAAGTGGGCTATAGGGAATCAGACACAGTGGTCTGGTTTCTTGGAAGCTGGACTGACTTAACTCTTGCTCAATCGCCCCCCACTTCCAAGATAGTAAAGACTAAAACACCCAGAGAGCCTCCAGGGATAATAATAACAGCAACAATTCTGTATGTCAAGTTTCACTGTCTACCCTGTTCTTCCAACCCTGGCTGGTACATAGTGCAAAGAGAGCCCCATTTTATTCTCAGGCCTAGAGGTGGATGTCAAGTCCAATGAATGAAGTAAGCGAGGCACTAGAGGAAGAGCCCTCTCCAAGGGGAAGAACTAGCAGAGAAACATAGCAGTGTCTTTCCTCTCTCTCCTGATGAATCATGGTGGAGCCAGGATAGTGAGCTTCACCCAGTTGGCAGGAAGCAGGCCTTTCCCAGGAGGAGTCAGAGGTTTGGCTCAGGGACTGTGTGCTGAGCTCCAGCAAATCCAACAAATGTCTCTTCCGTATTCCCTGAACCAAGAGGATCCACTTCCATGTGACTCAGGGAAATACGGCCTCCTTTTCTCTAGGAAAAGAGAAGATCCAGCTTCCTTTGCTAAAAAAAAGCCAACTGGAGGATTCCATGAGCAGCATGAGAGCTAGTGGACAGTGGGGATTAGTTCTGCCTTTCACTGTGCCCCTGGCACAAAGTGGGATGCTTGGCACATTATAGGTGCTTAATAAATGCGTGTTGATTGATTTCTTTAGAGACCTCTGGTTATTTCCTTGGGCAGAACCTTTAGTGCTTAAAGTGCATTCAGCCCTTCTCTCTGCCAGTTCCTTCATTCAACGAATATCCAATTAAGCACCTACTATGTGTAGAGTTTTTGCTCTTGGCACTTGGGGGAGATACACAACTCTGCCCTCATGTAACTTCAGGATTTAATAAATGCGTAAGATACACAGATGAGTCTAATCTATAATTCCACGCTAAGGATTGAGGAGTAAAATGCAGAGCTATATGGCATGTGAGTCTTATAGAGATCCAGGAGGACTTCATGGAGGAAGTGAGAGTCTGAATTGAGTAAGGATTCGACCAACATTGAGAAGGGAAAGCATTCCAGGCCAAAAGATGGTGGCACAGTAAGGACTTAGGGAAAGTCCTTTTTCATGCCCCCTCCTTCAGGAAGACCTCCCTGACTTCTCTCTCTCTCTCTCTCTCTCTCTCTCTCTCTCTCTCTCTCTCTCTGACTTCCCTTGACCTCCAAGCTGTGGGGGGATTGATTGCTCCCTCCTCAAATTGCTTATGCCTATTTCTGAAAAATTTCTTTTTTCCCTATCCTATGCCATAGTTGTTGTGTAGCTGCAATTAGATATTAGCTGCTATTAGATGCTATAAAATTGTGAGTTCCTTGAGGTCAGAGATTGCTTTGTTTTTCATTCTTAGTCTCTTTCATTGTATGTATCTAGTCCTGCTAGTTTTAGAGAACTCTGGTTCTGGAGTCAAGAGAACCTGAGTTCAAATTCTCCCTTGGATGTTCATTACCTCTGCGGCCTTAGGCAAGACACTTCTCCAGCTCCTTCTGGAAAATGAGGGGTTGGGTTAGATGAAGGATGAATGAAAAACAATGATCAAGTGCTCACGGATGCAGCTTAAATGATGAACACTGGAGATCAAATATCAAGCCAAGTCAGCCTCCTCTTCTGTAGTGAGGGGACCACACAGAGAGAGCAGAAGGACAGGGGAAGGCATTTGGGCTGGAGGGTGTTGGGGACTTGGAGTGGAACCAGGGGGCTGTCCATTATCATCCCACCTCCATGCTGGATGACGCCAACAGGAAACATGGCGGCCATTTCTATAAAATACAAAGTGCTTTCCCCACAATGGCTCTGGGAAGGGGATACTAAAAACAACTTCGTTTTATAGACAAGGAGGCTTAGGGACAGAGTGACAGAGGGGGTGAGCTAGTCCAAAGCCACCAGTCAGACCTGGGTGTCCTAGCTCCAAATAAATAGGCACTTTGTCGTTCTTTGAAAAAGTTTTATAGATGCCTTTTGTTTACAAAGCTCGTGAAGATGCTTTTAGAAGGTCTTTATAGATTGATTCATCTAAATACCCTTCTTTTATGTGTATATATATATATATATCTGCATTATTGAGAGCAGTGTAAAGATAGGAATAATATCATCAGCCCCAGGTTGGCTCTGTGGGGGTGAGTGTGAATGAGGAGAGGAGGAGCATGTTTGGTGGGGAGCCCGAGTGACTAGGGGTGCCCTACGAGGTGACAGGATCAGAAGATGGGAGGGTGGAGGGGGAAAAGTGATGAGCTGTTTTAGACGTGTTGAGGGTGAGATGTCCAAGCTGCACTTGGGGACGGAAGGTTTAGGGATGGATCCTTCGATCTGGGAATCATCTGTTTAGAAGATCCCATGGGAGCTGAAGAGATCCCTGAGAGAAATAATCTAGAGGGAGAAGAGAAGAGGGCTCAAGACATCCAGGGTTGATTGAAGGAAGATCCAGAAGTGGAAACTGAGGCACGACATCACATCACGACATCACAGATGGAAAAAGAACCGGGAGAAAGTATCAGAGGAACCTAGGGAGGAGAGAATCCAGTAGGAGAAGGTGATCTGCGTTGAATTGTACCGAAAGAACAAGAGGCAGAGAATCAAGGCATTAGCGACTGAACGATCACGGATCATTCCTGAAAGAGCAGTTTTAGCGCCAGGATGCGGTCGGAGGCCGAACTACACAGGGGTAGGAAGAGAGGGAGGGGAAGGTAAACAGAAGCGTCCTATGTAGAAAACTTTTTTAGGGACTTTGGCCCAGAGAGAGTAGGAAGGATAGCGGAACAGATCAAATGAGCTTTGGTTTTTGTTTGCTTGTTAAAGATTGGGGTTACGGGAGCATGCCCCTAGGCAGAGGGAAAGCAGCCAGTAGAGAGGGAAGGGCTGAAGATTAGGGAGAGGGGATTATCGAGAGGGCAAGCCTTATTATTCTGAGCAGAACAATCAAGAGTTGGGGGCCCAATTTTGACACTTTCCTACCTCCACTCACCCTTCTTTTCTTTTTTAATGTCCCGGCCTGCCCACCCCCAGGCACCTCCCGGTGCTCTACCTGTTCTTTCTCTTAGCTAGCTGCCAAGTAGGAATTTCACAAAGACTTGTTTGCTTTCCAGTCAGGGGAAGGTTCTTGACTCAGAAAAAGGATTCTGGGTTTGAGTTAAAAAGATCTCAATTCAAACCCTCCTTCAGATGCTTAGAAGCTGTGGGTTCTGGTTTAACCTCCCGTGCCTCAGTTTCCTTGTCTGTAAAACAAGAGGATTGGGTTTAGTGGTCTTTCAGGTTGCTTATTCATTCTAAATCTGATATTATATCTGATAATTATACAGAATCTTAAGGCTTTGCAAATCTTTATTTAATCCTATATTCTGTATGGATTTATCTATGTGCTTGCAGTCTGTCACTTCAATAGGGTGGAAGTTCCTTGAGGGTGGAGGCTTCCATTTTTTGTCCTTATATCTTCAGTGTCTAGCATGGTGTTTGCTACATAATAGGCGCTTGATTATTCTTCAGAGGGAGCTAGAAGGGATTTCACAAGAGCATCTGATCCGATCCCCCCTTTTACAGAGATGGAAACTGAAGCTCGGGAGTGGACTTGGCCAAGTTCATTCCGATGGTTTCGGAAGAGGGATTTGAACTCAAGTCCCCTGGCTCCAAAGTCATTCATTTATGCTTCCTCCTGGTTGAATCCAACTGAATTGCGTGGAAAAGACACTCACGAAGTGCGGATGTATTGCCTTCCTGGGCAGATCCGCTCACATGTGTATTGCTAATAATGGCAGTGTTGGGATCCAGCCCAGATCTGTCCCTCTGCATCTGACTTTCAAGAGGACTGAGTCTAAGCTCCTCCATATGACAAGGGCTTCAAATACTTGAAGGCAGCTGTCATCCCCCCCTCCCTCAGACCCTCCCCTCTGCAGACTGAACATCCCTAGTGCCTTTAATTGATCCTTACATAAACATGGCGTCATTCTCCCAATCCCCTGCTTGGTCAGGGCCCAGTTCCAACAATCATTGATTGTCTGTTTTTTTGCAATAGCTCAACATGTTTAGGAAATTCAAAACCCAAACCCAAACCCAAACCTCGAGGGAGAGAGATGGAGTGAAGAAAACCTTTCATTGAGAACTAGGAAAGCTGGGTTCTAGTCCCAATCTGGCCAACTAGCTGTGTGACTCTCCTTTCTTTGGTTCCTGTGAAATGAAGGGCTTGGGCTCAAAGACCCATACAGTCCCTTTACCATTGACATTCCATATTCTGAGTGACTCATCCAGGGTCACATAACTAGTAAATGTCTAAGACTGGATTTGAACTCAGATCTTCCTGACTCTAAGCACTCTGTCCAAGTGCACTGCCTTGTGCTACCTCCTTTGTTATCGCAAGGATCGAAGAATATAGTGTGAAAAGTGTTCTGGCTTTGGAATTCAACTGACTAATCTGGAACCCGAGGTCTACAGCATTGAGAAAATCACTTTCTCTTTCTTTGACTCAATTTCTTCAACCATAAATGAGAGAGAGAAAGAGAGAGAGAGAGAGAGAGAGAGAGAGAGAGAGAGAGAGAGAGAGAGGGGAGAGAGAGAGAAAGGAAGGAGGGAGGGAGGGAGAGAGAGAAGAGACAGAGACAGACAGCAGAGACAGAGACAGACAGACAGAGACAGTATGTGTGTGTGTGTGTGTTTGGACCCACTGAGCTCTAACACTAAATATTTTGATTGTTTTTTTTAAATGACACTTCTTCCCCATTTGTGCTGCCTTTCTATTACCTCATTTAATCCTTGCAGCATCTCCATGAGGGATTGTTGTCTCCATTTGACAGATGAGGAAACTGAGGCATAGAGGATGAGTGACAGTGTCCCATGATTCTGCGGCTGCCTCTCAGCCTCTCTTCCTTTTTTGTCTGTGAAGGAGCAGAAAGGTGTCCTTCATGTCTGGGCTTCTGTTTATCTGGAAATCTCGAAGGTGGAGATGATCAGGGTGTCTGAGGAGAACTCTCACAGGCTCTCTAAGGTCTCCATAGTAGCCCGAGTGATTATCTCTTGGTATTATTGAATGTCTATGTGGGGACAATGTTTGTCCTGGTTTCTGCTATGAATTAATAACTTATTTATGATATATAATAAGCTCCAGACATCACCTCACTGGTGTCTCATTCAGTAAAGTGCCAGTCATCTTGTTAATTCCAGGGAAGGCTTTTTTTTCTAATTTCTTTCTTTCTTTCTTTCTTTCTTTCTTTCTTTCTTTCTTTCTTT
>JAJPUD010023824.1:0-19490 GCA_023553655.1 Myrmecobius fasciatus | reverse complement strand
TTTACCCCATCCCTGTACAGTACTTATTTTCATGGGAAATCTAAGCAAGTGACATTTTAGTACTGGGCTGAAACTAAAGCATTTGGTGTTCTCACCATTTTCTTTCTTACGGTTTCTCTTTCCAGACAAGAGAAAATTAAAGTTTATGTGTTTTGCAAAGGCTGACGTGGTTGGGAATGTTATTGTCTGGCTCAAAGGAGGCAGAATAGACACCTCTAGCTTCTTCTCCTTGATCTTCTCCAAGGAAGACGTAATTCCTGACACAGAGAAAACAAGAAGTTAGAGCCAAAGGCTACCACTGAGCTCTCATAAAAAAGAAAGGGGGGTACCAGGCTGGAATCATATCTAACTGTTCTGTTAAATATTGTTATTGTAGCACATGTATGTTGTTCTTTTTTTAGGTTTAATCTAACTTCTTATTGCTGTTTCACTATTAGACCAAGTAGGAGGATCCAAGCTTTATATCTAATATTTGACCCTTTCCCACCAAATACCAGTTCTACAATGAACACATACACACACAGCACTTAGCCAAGAAACCCATTTATTCAAATCAATAGGAATATAGATGTCAGTGAAGGTATACATAAGCAAATATATTCCAAACCATACAGAGTGAAAGAAGTCTCCCATTGGGAGAGTGATGACTCATATCCATCAAGAGAGTCCCAGGTCTCATCCAAGGGGAATTTTGCTAAAGTCTCCACTGTGACAAACTGGTAATAGGAATGTGATGCAGGCCAACAACTCCTCTAAAATCAGCTTTCTTCACAGAGTCTTTTCCTTTAAGAATCTATAGGGAGAAAGGCATCTTCCTTCTCTCTTGAAGCTGAAAGCCAGAAACACTTGAAATGTAAAGAGACTCAGTGATCTCCTCCCTACCCCAAATTCTGATGAAACTTTTCTCTCTCCCACTTTTGCCAGCTCTATCCCTGATTGACTTCTATCTAATGAGAGGACAATCCCATTCCAACGAACTTTGGAACTGAGCTGTATTGCTACCTTCCTTCTAATGACTTTTCAGCTTCCCTTTATGTGTTATTTTCCCTAATTAAAATGTAATCTCCTTGAAGGCAAGAGCTATCTTTATTTTTGCTTTTATTTGTTTCCCCAGTACTTAGTAAAGTGTCTATAATAAGTGCTTAATAAAAGCTTGTTGGTTATTCCTATGTTCTAAAATAATGAAAAATATTATGGATTGGATAAATTGAAAAACATTTAGTATATATTAAAAATGTTATTACATACAGAATAAATTTTTTATGAAAAATTAATTAAAATAATTAGTTAACATATCTATTTTCTTTATTATGTTTATATCCATAGTAAGTGTGAGAATTGATTTTCTTTTCATATAGAAGAGGGGGTACAGGAAAGTTTTACTGGATGCATGGTTTGTAATCACTAAAACCCTGTATCTTTTTCATATTTCTTTCTAGCCATACATCTTCCATCTTGTGCTTGGATGAAAAAAACATAACAAACTTCACTAGCATACAATTTTATATTTATCCCTTTAAATTTTGTTTTAGTAGATTCAATTCAATTTTTTAGCTTATTAAGAACTTTTTTGGGCACTGCCCCTTCTATACAATGTAAACTCTTCTTTTCAGTTTTGTGTCATTTACAAACTTGAAAAGCTCACCATCTATATGTTCATCCAAGCTTTTGATACAAATAAAAGCAACATTTTGCTATTGTAACTAGGAATGGCGTGGCAAACTACTATGCTTTAACTCCACTCAGAATCCTTGTGATTTCAAGTTACCAATCTGTAATTCTGAAGCTCCCTTCTTTAATTGTCACTCCTTCTTCCCTTATACTTATTCCTGTGGACCCTGTCTCTCCCATGCTTCTATTCCATGCTATCCTCCCTTTTCATCATTTCCTCTGTAAACTTTATTCTATTGCTAAAAGCCACTTTTCATCTTAGGTGTGATACACTTCACATTCCTTCGTGATATTAACTATTGTCTTTCCTCTTCTTCTCCCAGGTGCATTCCCTGGAAATTTCCAAAGATTCCAAGAATCTAGAGACTTATTGCTTGGGCCTTTGGGGAATGGTGAATTTCTTGTTGGCTGCTTCCAACTATGTGGTGACCCAGTGTCCAATGGGCTTGACTTTTTAGGATGATGGAATGGTTCTTTAATCTTTCCTCAACTCATGACAGTGTCTAAGAGATGCTGTTTGATAAAAGTGGAGATAGCTTCCAACTTGCTTTCTCTTTTTTATGACTTTCCAGGTGATATCATATAACTCTGCTGAGGAAGGGGGAAAGAATAATATTTCTTTAACCTTGTGTCATAGTGACTCCATTGCCATTTCCTGTATGTAATAAGAATTTCATTAGGCAGCTTTGTCCCAAGCTTCCCTTTGTCCCTATTTATATTTGTTCTTTTCTGATCTTAAGATAAACAGGTATCATCTCTAGTCATATGAAAAGTTGCTCCAAATCACTATTGATCAGAGAAATGCAAATTAAGACAACCCTGAGGTACCACTACACACCTGTCAGATTGGCTAAAATGACAGGAAAAGATAACGATGAATGTTGGAGGGGATGTGGGAAAACTGGGACACTAATACATTGTTGGTGGAACTGCGAACGGATCCAACCATTCTGGAGAGCAATTTAGAGCTATTATCAAAAAGTTGTCAAACTGTGCATACCCTTTGACCTAGCAGTGTTTCTACTGGGCCTATATCCCAAAGAGATCTTAGAGGAGGGAAAGGGGCCCACATGTGCAAGAATGTTCGTGGTAGCCCTTTTTGTAGTGGCTAGAAACTGCAAACTGAAGGGATGCCCATCAATTGGAGAGTGGCTGAATAAATTATGGTATATGAATGTTATGGAATATTATTGCTCTGTAAGAAACGACCAGCAGGACGATTTCAGAGAGGCCTGGAGAGACTTGCATGAACTGATGCTTAGTGAAACGAGCAGAACCAGGAGATCATCATACACAGCAACAACAGTATTACATGATGATCAATTCTGATGGACATGGCTCTCTGCAACAAAGAATTGTCTCAAACCAGTTCCAATTGTTCACTGAAGAAAACCATATACACCCAGAGAGAGGGATATGAAATATGGACCACAACGTAACACTTTCATGATCTCTATTGACATTTGCTTGCATTGTGTTGCCTTTCTCTGATTCTTTTTTTTTCTTGTAGATAGGATTTTTCTTGCACAACTTGTCAAGTACTTCAACATTATTAACATATAGTGGACTTCCTGCCATCTAGGGGAAGGGAGGGAACTGGAGGTAAAATTTGTAATGGAAAGCTTTGTAAAGATCAATGCTGGGGAACTACCCATACATATGTTATACAAATAAAAAGCTTTAATAAAAAAAAAAAAAAAAGATAAACAGGTATCCTGATATGAATGTCTAATCCAATCAAGATTGAAAGGTCCACAGGTCTGTGAGTATAGTAGTAGCAATGGCTAGAGGAACGGTACATATAGCATTCTCTAGAATTGTTGATTTTTAAGACAATTGACCAGGGCAGCAGTTGAGTAGAAAGCTGGCCAAAGTTTGGGTTTAGAGTGGGAGTGGGAGTGCAGAGCAAAGGCAAAATGTAAAATTCTTGATAATCTTGTAAAAATGGCATTGTATACTGGTAATATTTAAATCTTAGTCTCCCCATAGATTATAACAGTACTTACAAGTTATTACTGATTTTTTAAAAATTACTGAACACTGTTCTGTTAATATGTAGTTAAAAGGAATGTGTGTGGATAATTTTTTTAACTCTGTCTTGTATGAGTAGGAATAAATTATCTGTCCCATTTCTACTCACGCTGTATATTGAATACCTTTTAAAATTTTCCAACATGGGGATAGCTAATTGGTGTAGTGGATAGAGCACCAGTCCTGAAGACAGGAAAACTTGAGTTCACATCTGGCTTCCGATACTTAACACTTCCTGGCTGTGTGACCTTGGACAAGTCACTTAGTCCCAATTGCCTCAGGAAAAAAAAAATTCCAACATGGGAGGAAAATTTTGGAACTATGTTTTTGTTTTTTGACATTTATTTTATAAGAAAAAAAGAAAATCCAAATAAAACATTTTCTATTTAAGGAGGATTGCAAACATTTTCCAAATTGAATGAACTTGACCCTTTTTAGTCATTGAATTGGCTTTCAAAATACATTTAAGAATAGGAGGATCATTTTAGATGATTTATAAATTAAAGTTCTGGTTTTTTTTTTCTTCTCTACTTTGAACCCATGAAACTTAGAGGTAACCTTAATGAATTCATAAAGATTGAAAGGCATCTCCCATGCCTGGAATTCTTTCCCTTCTGATTTCCAACTCTCCTTATGATCGTCTCACATTTATCCTGTTATATATATTTTCCATAAATAGTTATTTTCAAGATGTCTTCCTCATTACACTGTGAGCTTCCTCAGATAAGAGGCTGTTTTTCTATTTTTCTTTAAGGAGTTCATGACAGGCACTCACTTGCTGACTTGACTTGACTCAGTGGCAGAACTGACCTTTTGATTACCAAATCTATTACTCTTTTCTGTTGGTTTATTATGATTATTTCTCCAATTTTTCTTAGTGTGGTTTTTTTTCAATCTTTACCTTTTCTTTGAAAATTACATTCTAGACTTAGTTCTTTTCAACAATGAGGTGATTCAAGGTAATTCCAATAGACTTGTGATGAAAAGTGCTATCTGTATTCAGAGAAAGAACTGTGGAGACTGAATGTGGATCAAAGCATAGTATTTTCATGTTTTATTGTTATTGTTATTTATTTGCTTGTTTTTTTTTCCTTTCTCATGCTTTTTCTCTCTTTTAGTTGATTTTTTTGTGCAGCATGATGAATACAGAAATATGTTTAGAAGAATTTCACAAGTTTAACCTATATTGGATTTCTTACTGTTTTGGGGAGAGTGGAAGGGGACAGAGAGGGAGAAAATTTTGGAATACAAGGTTTTTCAAAGGTGAATATTGACAACTATCTTTGCATTTATTTGGAAAAATAAAATACTATTTTCATTTATTTGCTTAGGCAATTGGGGTTAAGTGACTTGCCCAGGGTCACACAACTAGGGAATGTTAAGTGTCTGAGACCTGATTTGAACTCAGGTCCTCCTGACTTCAGGGCTGGTGCTCTATTTACTGCACCACCTAGCTGCCCCAAAATACTATTTTTAAAAAAAGAAAAAATACATCCTAGTTTCTATCTAAAAAATAGTAGCAGTAGGAATAGTAATGCCACAATAGGCATTTTCAAACTGTCATATCTCTAATAGGGCTTACTAGGTATATCTGCATATTCTTTTTTCCATGACACCTATCTCTAAAGATCATGAATCCGTGTAGACGTCTACAAAACAGTTTTCATTACGTTGTTCATAAAGTCAATGTTATCGAATTCATTCCTTAACAGAAGAGAAGTTTGAAAAGAAAGGTGAAAAGAGATCACTTAGGTCTTGCTCTTAATAACTGAACAGTGGAACAGGCAGCCACAAGTAGTCTCCTAGCATATTCAATTCAAACTATGTAACATTTAGAGGAGAGGCTTGAGTCATAAGTAATATTTAGTGAGAGCACTTGTTTGTACTTTAAACAAACCTTGTAAACATTTAACTCAAAAAAACATGAGATAGAAGAGGCCTTGGCAATCATCTAATCCAATCCTCTCATTTTACAGATGGGGAAACTGAGACCCAGAGAGGTCATGGTCAAAATCACAGCTACTTAATCTCCCATGCCTGGAATTCTTTCCCTTCTGATTTCCAACTCTCCTTATGATCGTCTCACATTTATCCTGTTATATATATTTTCCATAAATAGTTATTTTCAAGATGTCTTCCTCATTACACTGTGAGCTTCCTCAGATAAGAGGCTGTTTTTCTATTTTTCTTTAAGGAGTTCATGACAGGCACTCACTTGCTGACTTGACTTGACTCAGTGGCAGAACTGACCTTTTGATTACCAAATCTATTACTCTTTTCTGTTGGTTTATTATGATTATTTCTCCAATTTTTCTTAGTGTGGTTTTTTTCTATTTCTTTCCCAGTTTCTCCGTTGCAAATCACAAGTCCTCTATTTGTTGTTGTTCAGTCATTTCCATTCATGCTCAACTCTCTGTGACCCCATTTGGGGTTTTCTTGGCAAAGATACTGGAGTGGTTTGCCATTTCTTTCTCCAGCTCATTTTACAGATGAGGAAATTGAGGCAAATAGGATTAAGTGACTTGGATCACACAGCTAGTAAGTGTCTGAGGCCAGATTTGACATCAGGAAGATAAATCTTCCCGACCCTAAGTCTAGCCCTCTATCCACTGTGCCATCTAGCTGCCATATAATCATCTATGACCCCTGATATTAGAATGTCCACTAAGAGACTACTAGGGTTCCCTTTAAGCACTATAGCCTTGAAAATTGAACTTGAAGTTTTGATCTGTTAGTCTTTTTTCGGCTCTTGGTGCACAAGGTGGAATTCTCAGATCAATAATGGAGTCATGATGACCTTGGAGAAAGAAGTCCTGAGTGGATGTTGTAGTCAATTCCAGCAGCAAAGCTCTAAGAAGAGAATCAAACCAAAGGGGCCTTTAGTCTTGGAACTTAAGTGGAACTTTGCCATATAGGAACTGAGATGATGTGTATAGGGGGATTATTGTTGGTTATTGCTGCTTCTTTGGAGATTCCTTTGTATAAACTCACTGAAGGTTAAGTAGTTAAATGGAACTTGACATTGCATAAGCTCACTGACTGTTAGGTGGTTACAAGGAACTGAGTTATAAAGGACTCCAAAAATTGAGAAAACACTGAAGAACTCTGGATGAAGAAAGAAACTTAACACCTAACTTGCCAGTTATGAGGACTAGGGTAATCCTTATTACACTAATGATTCTGAGGGTTGGAGATGATGAGACAATGCATTCTAGGCATAGGTAAAAGTCAAGGCAACAACACTAAGATTAGACATAAAAGCTTATTTATGAGGAATAGGTAAAGCCAGGTTTTTGGAGTTTGTGAAGGGGATTAATGTGCTATAAGCCTAGAAAGGGATGATGATGCTGGGGTCTAGTAGGTCTTCCTCCTCCCCAGATTACTGCTCCCAGCCCTTACTAGCAGGAGATATTGCTTCTTGCTTGATTAGGTAAGGGGGAAAAATCAGCCTAGGATGACTGGGAGGAGAAATAGGAAGATGAATTAATTAGTTACATGGTATTGAGAAGGATCTAGTATCTCAAAATAGAGACCATATCCATTCTCAGGTTATCTTGGCTATTAGATCTGTTTCCCCAAATTTGAGTTAATTAGGGAGTATGTCTTCTTTCCCTCTTTCCTTAATTCTCCTAAGTCTCTTCTAGATCTGAAATCCTAGAATAATAAAGCAACTCCCTTTATTTGATGCTCTTTCCTCTTCTACTGTCTTACCCATCCTCCAAATTCTTCTTCCCTTCTCTTCTTTCTTTCACCCCTCCCACCAACCCCCACCATTCTCTCTCCTTTATCTTCTCTTAGTCTCTCCCCTCACTCTCTCTCTTTCCAAAAAAAAAAAAAACCCACAAAGCGATTAGATTTGCAAATGAGCAGGCAGGAAACTGGGAACAAAAGCGAACCCGAGCTGAGAAGGGAGCAGGTATAATTACTGTAATTAACTCCAGCAGCAGGGGCATATCCCAAGTCGGCTGCAAAGCAGAGACACTGCAGGGGAGGGACAAAGAGGAGGGGAGTCTGAGCCTGTGGGAGCTAGCCTGGCCTTCATCTGCTTTGGAAGAATGTGTGGGATGACTTTGTTGGCTTGATTGCACCTTCTATGTCCTTCTGGTATCAGGTGCTCAAGGAGGTTGACTCCCATCCCAGAGCTCTAGATGAGTGGATAGTCCCAGGAAGAATGACCTCTTAAACCAGAAAATAAAACCTTCTATTCTGACTTCTAGCATTTAGTTTCATCCTTTCTCATTCCAATTCCAGTAGGTCTATTCCTTTTTTTCTCCTAGCCCAGGTAATCTCAGGAAGCTTGAGGAGGTGGATATCTGTCTGAGGTTGAATTAGTCCTTAATTGTATTTCCCTTAACACGACTTGCAAAGTTTCTGCATACCCCTATCCTTCCTCTCCTTCAAAGTTTAGAAGAGTTTGAATCTCAGTCTATCCTACGGATTATTACCTATGAACTCTCCCCTAACATTTATGATTCCTGTTATGGAGAAAATACCTAGGACCATTTCCATTTAAGACCAGAAATTATGGAATTAGAGAACTCACTCACAGTATAGCAAGGCCCTGTACACATGTAAACTACTCCACTGAGTCTTAATACTCCAAAATGGCAATGATGTTTACCAAAATATACTATTAATATTCTCTATCTCATCAATATGATTATTCCCTTCAATTCTGCTCATCCAGTGTATGGCTTCCTATATGTTCGCACTGGAGTCCATTCAACATGGTGGTATTTCTTCTCTTTGTCATTTTTTTTTTTTTTTTTTTTTTTTGCTTTTTGCTGAGGCAATTGAGGTTAAGTGACTTGCCCAGAGTCACACAGCTAGGGAATATTAAGTGTCTAAGACCAGATTTGAACTCAAGTCCTCCTGACTTCAGGGCTGGTGCTCTATCCACTGCACCATCTAGCTGCCCCTTCTCTTTGTCTTTTGATATTATGATGATATTAATGGATGTCATAGGCTGTCCATTGGTTATCTCTTACTATCATTCTTATATTTTCTTCTTTCATTTCTTTGATAACATTTTTTATTACACTTCTTCTTTGAGATTCCTTTGTTGTAATGTGTCATAGTTTACTCATAGTCACTGTATATCTTTTCATTGCCTACTGGGTGATTATCTTCAGTTCAACAAAGGCCATAATATTCCATGACTCACAGTCATACAACATGGAATAATATTGGTATTTAAAAGATGATACCTTGTTTAGGATCGTTAAAAGAACTTTGCAATTTCCCAATGTCAGCCCAGTCTATTCTTTTCTTCTGGTTTAATTCTGGGTCAAATTCATTGTCCATTTGCACTATTTGCCCAAGAATACATGCACTGATGAATGACCTCTATGAGCCATCCACCCAACTACATATCAGTCTCTAGAGAACAGTCATTCTATTCTATATTCTCCTAACACTTTAGAGAAAGTTGCTTAACCATTCTGATTCTCATTTTCTTCATCTGAAAAGTAAATGGATTGGACTCCATAGGATTATTATATTTAAATTAATCTTAGAGGTCATTGAGTCCAGCCCCTTCATTTAGTTGAAACTTTGTTTGTACTCTCTTGCACTTATTATAATTTATATTTTATTATAGCAATTAGTGGAATACTTCTTTCTACTCAGGGGTGACCAACTAGTACTTAAGTACTTAAGATATAAGGTCATATTTTGTTAGATGTGACTCCTGATTGCCTGAGAAAATACTAAGTCATAGTACAACACATCTAAATGAGGAAAGAAGGTTCTTCTTCAGAGTTTGTTTAGAATTTTCAATAACAGATAGGAGCTCACCCTGGAACCACAGATATGTGAGGAGATGAATTGTCATGGTGCTCCCTGTCAGGGCATCTAGTCAGGAGATATTATAAATTGTCCTTCAGGACAGGTTCACTAAGCACAAGGATGTGTTGCATTTATGCAATTGTTTTATTTCCTCTGCTATCTGCAAGCTTCTTGAGGATAGTACATTTTATCTATCACTTAGTCTTCTCTTAGCAACTATAAATTGCCCATAGTGGGTAATGAATTAATATTGTTAAATGAGTGAACAAAACGCTTTAGGAAATTCTCAAAACTATCAGTCTTGTAAATTGAAAGTTTTGTGCCTGATCCATGCAATAGGTTAGATACACAATACACAATAGTCAATGACTATAGAAATCTACTTTTTGATAAACCCAAAGACTCCAGCTTCTGGCATAAGAACACACTATTTGACAAAAAATGCTGGGAATATTGGAAAATAGTATGGCAGAAACTAGGCTGTTTGAATTCCTAGAGCATTTTATATGATTACATGTATAATTTTAGAACCTTGCAATGTATAACATAGGGTAAGATGTTTAATTATTTGACATGTAATTTGGGGGGGAAATAAAACATTATAAAAATATAAATAATAATTTTAAAAAGAAATTCAAGAACAATGTGAAGGAGTACTATGATATATGAATTTACAAATGAGGGAAGACTCACTGGACTGTTGTGGTCAAGAAGGATTCAAACAGCAGGTAGAACTTTTTAATAATTAAAAAAAAGAAATTCAAGAACAGTGCAAAGGAGTACTATGATATATGAATTTACAAATATTTTCCTTATTGCTTGTTTAGTACAAAAAGACTCAGAGGGAAGGAAGAAAAGAAAGAAAGGAAAGAAGAAAGGGAGGGAAGGAGGAAGGGAAAGAGGGAGAGAGGGAGGGAGGAAGGAGGGAAGGAAAGAAGGAAGAAAGGAAGGCGGGAAGGAGAGTGGGAGGAAGGGAAGAAAGGAAAAAGAACAGGAAGGAAGGAACAAATGAACAAATGAAGGAATGAAGGAGGGAAGGAAGGAAGAAAGAAAGGAATGAAAGAAGAAAAGAAGGAAGGAAGGAGGAAGGGAGAGAAGAAAAGAAGGAAGGAGGGGGAAGGGAAGGAGAGAAGAGAAAAGTAGCATGCTTCAGTCTGTATTTAGACAATATCAATTCTTTCTGTGGTGGCAGATAGCATGCTTTATCATGCCTCCTTTGGGATTGTTGTGAATCATTTGATTGCTGAGAATTGAAAAATCATTCATAATTTTTCATCATACAATATTGCTGTTATTGTGTAAAAGGTTCTCCTGGTTCTGCTCACTTCACTTTTCATTAATTCATGCAAGTCTCTCTAGGTTTTTCTGAAATTGTCTTACTTGTCATTTCTTTTAGAAATAATAATATTAATTTGTTTTTTCTTTTTCTTTTTGAGCAGGTGAGTGTTGTTTCTTCCTCAATTGATGCTATGTCTTATAAAGGTAGGGAATGAGAGCATTTTACTTTTTTTGTGACTGATAGGACCCAACACTATGTTTAAAATAGACTACTGAAATTGATTTGAACTGATTAAATTGAATCCAACCTTCTTTCCTCCCAAAAGCAGGAGATATCAGATTGAGATTGGATCTTTATTTATATGAATCTCTTTTTCCTTCTCTATTTTGGCCTTTGACCAGGTTTTCCCTCCTCTTCTTCTACAGAATTCCAGTTGGATTACAAGAACTAGGGATAAACAATTCTGAGGGAAAAGATTCCTCCTTTCTATTTCTCCATTCTTTTCCATCTCAACCACCAACTAACTAGGAGAGATCCTGGCTGCTTAGGCTAGTGGGAGTGAGAATCCTATCAAGCTGACAGAAGAGTTGATTCTTCAGAACAGAGATCTGCTTGTTCCTTTGCTGCTTTTCATAAACAAGTACCTTTATATGAAAATCCCTGAATGTATCCAAAAGATAAATTAGAACATTATACAGGATTCACCCCATGGTTCCTTTAAATAGTAATCTCTTGTAGTGCATTTAATGATTCCATTTACAAAAATCTGATTTATGTGCAATGAAGCAGGAGTACAACTATGCTTCCCAGACTTCTGAGGAAGGAAGCCTTATTTACTTAACAATAATAATAGCCAACATTTGTATAGTATTTTAAGGTTTGCAAAGCACTTTAGATATATAATTTCATTTGATTCTCATAACAACACTGAGATAGATGCTATTATTTTTTTACTCAACATTATATTTTAATTATAGCATATTTTTCAAATGAAGATTATGTTGTAATTCTTAAATAAGCATTTTTTAAAAAAAAATACTAAAATCCTTACATGCAGAGAATTGTATAAGACCCAAAAAATATAATTGGTTTTAGTGGTAGTATTGCTGTTCTAACTGAAGTTCACAATACCCACACATCCCAGTTTTAGTCTCTTTGTCCAGATGTATATACACTTTTGGATGTTCCAGAGGTATGATATCACTCAACTTTCCACTTTACTCACTGGTTGCTCTGCTATCAAATCAATTGCAAAGTTTTCATTTGCCTCTTTCTGGTGGCCAACAAAACAAATCATCCTGTAATGTTCATCATCATAAACCTGGCTTGTATGGGTAATTTTTTCCCTCATGGGTGTTATCTTCACACCAAAACACCTGACTGCTTTTGCTATCTTCCATCGATAGATGCTATTATTTATCCCTCTTTTACAGATGAGAAAACAGACTGAGAGGGGTTTTTATTTTTTAGAAGCAGTCAAGGTTAGTGACTTGCCCCGTGTGATAGTGTTTGTGGTATGATTTAAACTCAAATCTCTCTGTGTCTCTCTGTGTCTGTCTGTCTCTTGCAGCTGGGGTCAAGTGACTTGCCCAGGATCACACAGCTAGTATTAAGTGTCTAAGGCTGGATTTGAATTCAGGTCCTTCTGACTCCAGGGCTGGTGTTCTATCTACTGTACCATCTAGCTGCCCAATGAACTCAGGTCTTCATGTCTAGTTCTCTATTGCCAAAAATAATCAGCAGTAGACGGGGTCAGAGCATCTGGATTCAAATCCTGGAGCTCTGCTACTTATTATCTCTATGTCTTAGCCTCTCTGGGACTCTTTCTGGGACATTTTTCTAAAAATGATTTGTACTATGCTCTCTTAGATTCTTTACAACTCTGACTCTGCCTATATGTCTTTAACATTCCCTGTGGCTATTATGTAAAGGGAAGGATGCCTATATTAGTTTAGGATCACACAGAAGTTCCTTTGCCCAAGACAAGAGAACCTAAAACTGATACTAAGATACAAAAATGTAACTTATCCCTCTCACCTCCACCAACTAGTTACAATTTATTGTCCCTCATTTCTCAAATGTATAGATGATATTGTTTTCTCTGATTCTCTTTATGTATTGTAGTCATGACTATTTTTTTTTTCATTTAAAAAAAGTAGAAGAGGAGCTAAATGGCACAGTGGATTTCACATTGGCCCTGGAGTCAAGAAGACCTGAGTTCAAATCCAGTTTTAGACATGTGATACTTTCTAACCACATGATCCTGGACAAGTCATTTAACTCCAATTGCTTTAAAAAATTAATCATTTTTTAAAAAGTAAAACTATAAAAATGAATGGTATTGTTTACAATATGCCCATTTTCTTTCTTGTCACTTCTACATGATGCTAGTGGCCCTGGTGGCAGAAAATCAGTACTACTTCAAAAGTAGTGTAAGGATCTCAAGAAATAGTTCTATTTGCTCTGGTCCCTTTTTCTTAGGGTCAAGAAAGCTATGTTACCCCTTATAGAATTCTCTGGAGAATTAGATGTCCCCTCTTTCAGTCATTGGTTTGAGTCCTCACCAATTGTGTCCCCCATTTGTTAGAAGACGATGTCTAGAACCCCATTCCCATTTAACTACTTCATATCAATTAACTATTTAAAAAAATTAATAGTATTTTTCCTAATTACATGCCAAGAACAACTTTCAATATTCATTCAATTAACTCTTAAAAAAGGGATTTTCCACTTCAAATACATAACAGAAAGAAATGAACAGATTTTTTTCCAATTCTTCTGGGATATTATTATCCTTACTACTTCAGCATCTGGTGGAAAATCTCAAATTAAGATTATTTATATTAAGTTATATTTTAGGTTATAGATGATAGATGATAGAAAAAAATATTTATCATATATAAAGAACTTTGTAAACCGTAAAGTTCCCTTTCCCTTGGATATCTATATTGACATACACAGAGAGAGACAGACAGAGATTGCAGTATATAGAATGTTCATGGAGGACTAACACCTTTGGTGTGAGGAATTGCCAAGCTTTTTTTTCATGGCTGCTCATCCTTTGTTGTTGTCCACCTGTCACCAAACTCTTAGGAATGGCTCCAAGAAACCATGATCATCATTCATACCCCATAATGAGCAAGCCTTAACCCAGAAATGAATTAGGGGGATAGATACTCCAAGCGTGTGAATACTTGGCTCTGGCAGAATGGGCAGATGAGAACAATTTATTCCATTGGTAATGAAGGCAGCTGAAATAGGTATAGAGTGCTTTGGTATGTATGGGTACCACCCTTATAATGTGGATACCACCAAATTCATTACCAAATGTAGCATTACTGCCAAGTGAGTCCTTCTGGGGGGCTGGGAGCCCAAAGTCACTTCCAAAAAATAAAGATAGCTGTTGGCATCATGCTACACTTGGAGTCAAAAGACTTACAATTGAAGCCTAACTCTACTATTTTATTGAGGAAATTGTTTTACCTTAGCAGTTTCAACTATAAAAATGAAGAGTTGGACTCAACGTCTAAGATATCTTTAAATCTTATAATCCTATGGACTCCAATCTGTTCATCTTCCAGATGAGGAAACTGAATCAGAATGGTTAAGCAACTTGTTCAAAGTGCTAAAATGAACAAGCTACTCAACTACCTTGGGCATCAGCTTCCACCCCTGCAAAATGAACAATTTGAATTAAATTATCTCCCCATTCCTTCTGAGCTTTATATTTGTGATTCTAAATGTTGTACCCTTCTGTAAACTGTAAGCTTCTTGAAGGCAGGAGCTTTTCTCCCCATTATGTTTTTTATATCATAGAACATATTCATAATGTTGTAATCACCTTTGAGGTCCCAGCCCACTGGAAGTACTCACTTGGCAGTAATGCTACATTTGGAAATGAATTTGATGGTATCCATACTATAAGGGTGGTACTCATACATACCAAAGCACTCCATGCCTATTTCAGCTGCCTTCATTACCAATGGAATAAATTGTTCTCATCTGCCCATTCTGCCAGAGTAAATATTCACCTGCTTGGAGTATCTATCCCCCTAATTCACTTCTGGGTTAAGGCTTGCGTGTTATGGGGTATGAATGATGATCATGGTTTCTTGGAGCCATGGCTAAGAGTTTGGTGACAGGTGGACAACAAAGGATGAGCAGCCATGAAAAAAAAAAAAAAAACAAACTTGGCAATTCCTCACACCAAAAGTGTTAGTCCTCCATGAACATTCTATATACTGCAGTCTCTCTCTGTCTCTCTCTGTGTGTATGTCAATATGTATATTGACATATATATCCAAGGGAAAGGGAACTTTAAGGTTTACAAAATTCTTTACATATAATAAATATTTTTTCTATCATCTATCATCTATAACCTAAAATATAACTTAATATAAATAATCTTAATTTGAGATTTTCCACCAGATGCTGAAATAGTAAGGTTAAGAATATCCCAGAAGAATTGGAAAAAATTATCTTTCCTGGATCTATTTTCCAGGTCAGTTGTTTTTCCAATGAGATATTTCACATTTTTCCCTTTTTTTGGGGGGGGGAGCGTTTGCTTTATTGTATCTTGATTTCTCATAAAGTCATTAGCTTCCATTTGCTCAAGTCTACTTTTTAAGGAATTATTTTCCTCAGTGAGCTTTTGTACCTCCTTTCCCAATTGGCCAATTTTGCTTTTGAAGGCATTCTTCTCTTCATTAGCTTTTTGTATTTCCTTTTGCACCTTTCTCAATTCTTTCCCAAATTTTCCCTCTATCTCTCTTACTTGATTTTCAAGTCCCTATTGAACTCTTCCATGGCCTGAGCCCAATTCTTATTTTTCTTGGACACTTTGGATTTAGGAGTTTTGCCTTTGTTATCATCTTCTGAGTGTGTATGTCTGGATCCTCCTTGTCATCATAATAACTTTCAATACTCAGAAACTCTTTGTTTTTTGTTCATTTTCCTAGCCTAGAACTCTGCTTTTAACTGTTAAAGTAGGGCTCTATTTCCAGAGTTGAAGGTGCATTGTCCCAAACTTCAGAGGCTTTGTGCAGCTGTTTTCAGAAATCCTTCTAGGAATCTGACCACAAGCACTCTTTTCTGCCCTGGAGCTATTAGGTGTGTGCCTGTCCCACTGTAGCTATAAGATCTAGTGTGCTGGCCAGGGCCTCACTGAGACTGCACACCAGATTTCCATCCTATTGCCACAGACCATCCCCACTGACCTTCTGAGTCTTCTCTGGTATCCTGGGGCTGAGAGGTTTGGAAACCTTCAGCACTGCTGCTAATTCAAGGTCTCCCCTCATTGACACGGGGGTCAAGGCTGGAGCTGATGCCAGAGCCGGTTTTGCACTGGGATTGCATCCTGGGGTCCTACTCTAGTTCCACAGACTTTTTCTGCTGAGCTTCTAAGTTGCCTTCTGCTGGAAAATGCTCTGCTCCATCTTTTGAGGTGTTCTAGTGCTCTAAAATTTGTTCAGAGTCATTATTTAAAGGAATTTGGAGCAGTTTGGGGGAGAGTTTGGGCAAATTTTTGCCTTTACTCCACCATCTCGGCTCTGCCCCCATAAAGCAAATTTTAAATAAATGATTGTTTTTGAATCAGATTTAATCTGACTATAGCATCCCTTTTCATTCCTCCTTCCACCTTGGGACATGATTAGTTGGGATTCTGGTTCACATGGCTCTGTGAGAATTGGGTTTAGGCCATGGAAGAGTTCAATAGGGACTTGAAAATCAAATAAGAGAGATAGAGGAAAAATTTGGGAAAGAATTGAGAGAGGTGCAAAAGGAAATACAAAAAGCTAATGAAGAGAAGAATGCCTTAAAAACCAAACCCAAAGGAGATGCTACATAACCATTTAAGGTCATAAGTTTTTTGATTCTCACTTCATTACTTTTTCTGTTACCTTATAAACTAACAGGCATAATATGCCAAAGCATCAATAATTTGGAAAGTAGAGAGTAGAAGGATACTTAATTTACTTAAGGCTGTATCAATGAGGGTGATAATCTTATATTGCATCTAATAACCCACAGATGTGTGTGTGTTTTAATGCTAGTCATACTTCCAGAAAAACTATATGTATGCTGAAGTTCTATAAAATGGAATCACATTTGGAACACCCACTATCTAAAACAAGGCTTCTTAAACTTTTTTCACCCGAGAAATGTTTATATTACCCCATCTCAAATCTGAGCCAAGGTGTTCCTTTCTGGTTGCATTTGTACATGAATAGTGTAAAGTGCATATGTTGTATGTTCAGAACCAAGACTGTAGTGAAAGCAAAGGATGCAACATAGGCAAATGTTGCCCAAAACACCTTAGATTTATTTAATTTTTGGTTTTTAATTTTGTCATTAGATGTTTTTTACTATTGACAAGTTTTTTGTGATATCACATTCAGTTGCATGACCTCATATAGCATTATGATCTATTGAAGCTTTGATTTAAAAAAGAGTAGGGATGGGCAGCTAGGTGGCGCAGTGGATAGAGCACCAGCCCTGAAGTCAGGAGGACCTGAGTTCAAATTTGACCTCAGACACTTAACATTCCCTAGCTGGGTGACCCTGGGCAAGTCATTTAACCCCAATTGCCTCAGCAAAAAAAAAAAAAAAAGAGTAGGGGTGCCAAGGTTTAGTCGATAAAGCATGGAATGAGGAATCAGTAACACCACTGTTTAAATCCTTCCTTAACTCTTACTACGTATATGCATATGGGCAAATAGCTTAAATTCTCAGAGCCTTCATGTCCTCATCTGTAAAATGGGAATTTTCTCAATATTTCACTGGATTGTTGTGAGGCTTAAGTGAAATTATTTATGTCAAATATTACATAATTATCAAAAATTATTATTAAAGGATTTAGATGAAAATTTTTTCATTAGCAAAGAAATTCACCCTGAAATGAACTTATTTTTTAAATCTGGATTTGTGTTATATTAGGTTTCTTTCCTTGCAGAGAGGTACACCTAAGTTATACATACTTGTGTAAAATTTCTGTAACCCAGTTCTAGGAAAACTTTCCTTTTTCATTTGTTATACCAAAGTTACACAATTAGTTATAATTGGTTATAAAGGTAAACTTCTCAAAGGTAGGGATTCTAACTAGATAATTCAATTCAACACAATTCAATTTAGCAGTCATTTACTTAAGAGTTTCCTATGTAGTAGGTATTGTACTAGAAGCTGAGGATACAAGAATAAAGTGGGAAAATCTCTGTGGAGTAGATAAATTCACATTCTTTTTTTCTTTTTATTTTTTTCTATTGCAGTAAGTTTATTTATTTTTAATACACATTGCTTTATGAATCATGTTGGGAGAGAAAAATCAGAGCAAAAGGAAAAAAAAACATGGGAGAGAAAAAAAAAAAGAAAAAAGAAGTGAACATAGCATAAGTTGATTTACATTTAGTCTCTATAGTTCTTTTTCTGGTTGCAGATGGCATTTTCTGTCCAAAGTCTATTGAGATTGCTTTGAATCACTGAACCACTGAGAAGAATCAAGTCTTTCATAGTTGATCATAGCACATATTTGCTGTTATTGTGTACAATGTATTCCTGATTCTGCTTGTTTCTTTCATCATCAGTTCATGTAAATCTTTCCAGCCCTTTCTACAATCAGCTTATTCATCATTTTTTAATAAAACAACATTCCATTATCTTTATGTACCACAACTTGTTCAGACATTCCCCAATTGATGAGCATCTACTCATTTTCTAATTCTTTGCTACCACAAAAAGAACTGCTACAAACATTTTTGCATATGTGGGTCCTTTTCCTTCCCTTATAATTTCCTTGAGATACAGACCTGGTAGTGGCACTGCTAAGTCAAACAGTATGAACAGTTTTATAGGCCTTTTGTCATAGTTCCAGACTGCTCTCCAGAATGGTTGAATCATTTCACAACTCTACCAATAATGCATTAGTGTCCCAGTTTTCCCACATCTCCTCCAATATTTATCATTATCTTTTCCTGTTATCTTAGCCAATCTGAGAAATATGAGATGGTACCTCAGAGTTGTTTTATTTTGCATTTCTCTAATCAATAGTGATTTAGAGTATTTTTTCATATAATTATAAATGGTTTTTATTTCATAATTTGGAAAATGTCTGTTCATATCCTTTGACCATTTATCAATCAGGGAATGACTTGTATTCTTATAAATTTGACACAGTTCTTTATATATTTTAGAAATGAGACCTTTATCAGAATTACTGGCTGTAAAGATTTTTTTCCCAGCTTTGTACTTCCCTTTTAATCTTATTTCTGTTGCTTTTGTTTGTGCAAAAACTTTTAAATTTTATGTAATCAAAGTTGTTCATTTTGCCTTTCAAAATGTTCTTTAGTTCTTCTTTGGTCATAAATTCCTCCCTTCTCCAAAAAATCTGATAAGTAAATTATCTCTTATTCTCCTCCCCTAATTTGTTTATGGTATCATCCTTTATACCCAAATCATGTATCCATTTTGACTTTATTTTGGTATGGGGTGTGAGATGTAGGTCTATGCCGAGTTTCTGACATAATATTTTCCAGTTTTCTCACCAATTTTTGTCAAATAGTGAGTTCTTATTCCAGAAGTTGGAGTTTGGCAGTTTACCAAATATTGGATTGTTATATGCCTTGATCATTGTCATGTGTATCTAATCTATTTCACTGATCCATCACTCTATTTCTTAGCCAGTACCAAATGGTTTTGATGATGGCTGCTTTATAATATAGTTTTAGGT
>JAJPUD010023823.1:1246-19492 GCA_023553655.1 Myrmecobius fasciatus | reverse complement strand
ATCTGGGATTGAAAATGAGCCAGAGTGTAATACCAGGGTTTGGACACCAGATGGCACACCAAATGTGTAATACATGAATTGGCCACTGGACAGCGCCCTTATGAATAACAGGAAGTTTTCAATGGTAATTAATTGATGAAAAAGCAGTCATTTCAGGCCTAGTATTAGCCAGGCCCTACACTGAGTGCTGGGCATACCCAGACGAAAATGTAACAGGCCCTGTTGTCAGGGATTTTACAGATAAATGCATATTATCTCTAGTGATCTGCCTGTCTGTCTGTCTCTCTGTGTGTGCATCTCTCTCTTGTTTTCCCTGTTTCTGCCTCTCTCTGTGTGTTTCTGTCACTCTGTCTTTGTTTCTTTATCTCTGGGTGTTTGTCTCGATCCATGTCTCTCTCTATCTCTCTGTTTCTGTCTCTCACTCTTCTACTCTCTTTGTCTGTTTCTCTAAGTCTCTCTTTCTCTCAGTCTCTCTATTTCTATCTCTCCCTGTCTTGGTTTTTCTGTCTGTGTCTCTGTTTCTCTTTGTCTCTATGACTTTGTCTCTCTGTCTGTTATTTTGTTTCTATGTCTCTCTGTATCTCTCTGTTCTCTATTTGTCTCTGTCTCTCTTTCTCTCTGTCTTTCTCTGTTTCTCTTTCACTCTTTGCTCCTCTCTTTGTGTGTCTCTTCCTTTGTTTCTTTGTCTCTGGGTTTTTGTCACCATCCATGTCTGTCTCTATCTCTCTGTTTCTGTTTCTCTCTGTCTCTGTCTCTCACACTTCTCTTCTCTTTGTCTCTGTTTCTCTATGTCTCTCTCTCAGTTTTTCTCTCTCTATCTCCTCCTGTCTCTATGTTTTTTCTGTGTCTGTGTCTCTACTTTTCTCTCTATGACTTTGTCTCTCTATCTGTCTGGTTTTTGTCTCTAAGTCTCTCTGTATCTCTCTATTTCTCTATTTGTCTCTGTCTCTGTTTCTCTCTGTCTTGCTTTCTCTGTTTCTCTGTCACTCTTTGCTCTGTCTCTCTCTGTGTGTCAGTCTCTCTGTCTTTGTCTCTTTTTCTCTGGGTGTTTGTCTCTATCCATGTCTGTCTTTATCGCTCTGTCTCTGTCTCTTACTCTTCTATTCTCTTTTTCTCTTTTTCTCTATATCTCTCTCAGTGTCTTTGTCTCTATCTCTCCCTGTCTCTGTCTGTTTTCTGTGTCTGTGTTTGTGTTTGTCTTTGTCTCTATGACTTTATCTGTCTTTCTTTCTGTCTACTTTTCACTATCTCTCTCTTTTTGTTTTTCTCTGTCTCTGTTTCTCTCTGTCTGTTTCTCTTTCTCTGTTTTCTCTGTCTCTCTCATTTCTCTGTGTGTTTGTCTCTCTCTGTGTCAGTGTCTTTCGCTTTGTCCCTGTCTTTGTTTCTCTGTCTTTCTTCTCTCTTTGCCTCTCTTTCTTGGTCTCTTTTTCTCTGTGTGTATCTCTCTATCTTTTGTCTGTTTGTCTATGTGTATGTCTGTCTATCTTCTTTATGTGTGTGTATGTCTCTGTCTCTCTGTGTACTGTTTCTCTGTCTGTCTCTTTCTCTCTGTCTTTGTCTGCATCGGTCTCTGTATCTCTCTGCCTCTGTCCCTCTGTGTCTTCTGTTTCAGTCTCTTTGTCTCTGTTTGTATGTCTGTCTGTCAGTTTCTCTTTTGGGTTCTCTCTGTGTCTCTCTCTATCTCTATGTTTCCTCTCTCTGTGTGTGTTTATCTCTGTCTCTGAATCTCTGTCTCTCTCTTTCCTCTCTATTTTTGTCTCTCCTCTCTTTGTCTCTGTCTCTCTCCTCTCTCTGTGAGGCAGCAGGATCTCATGGACACAACCTACCCTTGGACTCAGGAAGACTTGGGTTCCAATTCTTCCTCAGACTTTTCCCAGCTTCATTAGCTCAGGCAAATCTCTGCATCTCCCTTGGTCTCTGTCCAATGAAGGATTTGGACTCATGGCCTGTAGTGTTTCCTCTAGGGCTAAGTCTGTTGCTAGGAGACCCATTGAGTCACAATGAAGACCCTAAGGGATGACTGGGAAAGATGGAAATGAGGCAGGAGGTGTAGACTGCACATGGGAGCAGTTTGGCCCAGACTGAAAGGGAAGAGGAGCAGCTTTGTTGAGGATGGAGAGCTGGGACAGAGATGGGGAACACGATCCATTTTTCAGAACGCTGCTATTGGAGGGAGAGGAGCTGGATGCAAATCTCAGTTGGAATAAATACCTGGACTCCAGCAGTCACCTCACTTAATCCAATATGAGCTTATTTATAAAATAATACAACATAATGACTCATTGAGTAAGCCCGGGATACCCAGACAGATCTATCTTTGCAGGGTTGTTTTAATAAAGGTCACATATAAGTCAAACTTGGGATATGCCATTGATCATTTTCTTTCCAAGGTAAGAACACTTAGGAAAAGGATTAGCTGTTTTCCTTGTATTTATTTCTTCTGAGCTTTGCTCTTGTGGATGGGCAACAGGCCCGTCCCGGACTGAAATCCGCTCCGTGCTGTCTCTGCTTCCATGGAATAAAATCATGTGGCCTTGGACCTTTTCTAGGCAAAGAATAGTACAGGACACTGTATTGGGTGTGGGGGACTTACTAGGAATCCCTGCCGACATCGGGGGGATCCCTCACTTCCCTTCTCTTCCAAAATCCAGCCTTTCCTTGGACTCTTTTCTTCTGGCTTCATGCCCTTTCAATGGCCAGTATGTGGCTGCTGTCAGTGAAAATCCAGGAAATCTGGGATTTTAAAATAATAATGGTTCATTTTAAAGACCTGTTTATAAAGAACTGTTAAAAAGACTATATTGTAAGAAAATTGTCTCATATTTATAAGAATTCAAGCCACTCTTCAATCGATAAATGGTCAAGGGATATGAACAGACAATTTTCAGATGATGAAATTAAAACCATCTCTAGTCATATTAAAAGTTGCTCCAAATCACTATTGATGAGAGAAATGCAAATTAAGACAACTCTGAGATACCACTACACACCTGTCAGATTGGCTAAAATGACAGGAAAAGATAACGATGAATGTTGGAGGGGATGTGGGAAAACTGGGACACTGATACATTTGTTGGTGGAACTGTGAACGGATCCAACCATTCTGGAGAGCAATTTGGAGCTATGCTCAAAAAGTTATCAAACTGTGCATACCCTTTGACCCAGCAGTGTTTCTATTGGGCTTATATCCCAAAGAAATCATAAAGGAAGGAAAAGGCCCCACATGTGCAAGAATGTTTGTGACAGCCCTTTTTGTAGTGGCTAGAAACTGGAAACTGAATGGATGCCCATGAATTGGAGAATGGTTGAATAAATTATGGTATATGAATATTATGGAATACTATTGTTCTGTAAGAAATGACCAACAGGAGGATTTCAGAGAGGATTGGAGAGACTTGCATGAACTGATGCTGAGTGAAATGAGCAGAACCAGGAGATCATTATACACGGCAACAACAGTACTATATGACGATCAATTCTGATGGACATGGCTCTCTTCAACAATGATGTGATTCAAACCAGTTGTTCTGCGATGAAGATAGTCATGTACATCCAGAGAGAGGGCTGTGGGAACTGAGAGTGAACCACAACACAGCATTTTAACGCTTTCTGTGAATGTTTCCATGCATTCTGTTTTCCCTCTTAGGTTGTTTTTTTCTTCTTCTCTTTCTAGATGTGATGTTTCTTGTGCAGTAAGATAACTGTATAGATATGTATACATGTATTGTATTTGTCATATAATGTATCCTATCTAGCATGTGAGGTTGTGAGGGGACAAGAACACTTGAATGAGGGGTACAAGTTGTGCCCCTCATTCAGTTCCCTTCCCTTCCCCTTGAGACTCCTCCTCTCCAGTTCTCTCTAGTCCAGACAGAAAGATCAAAAGGGACCTGCTAGTACCCAAGTGGCTGTGAGTGAAGTAAGTGCCTCCTCCCCTGCTCCTGCCTCAGCCCCTCCATTTTCTCCTTCTCTTCTCCTCTCTTCTCTATAGACCTCTGCCTTTTTATGAACCTCCCCCTCCCCAATTGGCTTCTGTCTCTGTACCGGAGGATGTGTGGAAGGTCCTGGATGTATCGACACCTTCGTTTTCTGAATGTGTAGTGCATGAGTGCAACATAATCTGTGGGTGAGAATGGCTGCCTGGGTGTGGGTCGGCGTGCACTGACCTGTGTGGATCTCTGTGTTCCTGCTTCTCCGGGGCTTCCCCCTTCTGCCCAGGGCTCTGTCTGGGGGCTGGTGGCAGGTATGCTGTAGAGTAGGCTGGAGGGCAGTGGAGACCAGCAGCTAGAAGCCTTTGGGGACACGGGGGCAGCTTATGATGCCCTTTGAATGCCCAAAAGAGGGTTTTATTCAATCCCTGTGGTGAAAGGGAGATGCTAGGACATCTTGGGGTGAGGGCATGACAAGGTGTTGGGAAGAGCACTGTGGCAGCAGTGTGGAGGTCATGCTGCAGTGGGCAGAGACCTGAAGCAGGAAGGGCACCCAGCAGCTATTGTAGTAATCCAGGCATGAGGAGAGAAGGGGTGTGTGCCCTGAGCCTTCTCCAGAATAATCCCCGGCAGCTTCTTCAGATGTATAGAGGGAGGGCCCTTGTCAAATGGATCAGACAGAGGTCAGGAATCAGAACAATGGGTGGATCTTGCAAAAACAGAGTAAAACTTGATGCAAAACACCCACCCAGACTGATGAGAAGAACCCCCAAATTAAGTGAAACATGCGTCTGCCTCCTGTCTCTGCCCAGGTTGCTTTACTTATTCAGCTAGCCTGAGGATGAGTTTGAGAAGTACAAAAAATGCCTTAGGGCTGTAGAAGTAGCATTGTCACCTTTGGGGACAAATTATTGGCTGTGTTAGTAGGGAAGAAAGAGGCTTGGATCAATCCCATGCTGTGGAGAAATACTGGTAGACATTAGTCCTGTCCCACACGACTTGGAAGTGAAATTCAAAATCCCACAATAAATGTGGCCCCAGCCCTTTGCCAATTCTCGGTCAAACATTTTCAGATTGAGAAATGAAAGTGAAATGGCATTCTGGGCCAAACTTTCACTGTTCTGTTAACAGCACAGCACCTACAGGAAGAGTGTGGCTTTCAGGGACATGACCTCCCTGTGGCAGAGGATCTGTCTTTTTTATGATGCAGAATACCTTGTTTCTGTGATGGTAAGAGGTGACCAGTGTGGGTGGGTCTGGGTTGTCTGACCATGCTTGGATGATGAGTGGTTTGCCATTTCCTTCTCCAACTTATTTAACAGATGACAAACTTAGGCAGAGAATGTTAAGTGATTTGCTGAGGATTACCCTGCCAGTAAATGTCGGAGGCCAGATTTGAACTCCTGAAGATGAGCCCTCCTGCCTGCAGTCCAGTGAGGCACCCAGCTGCCTGTGTTTGTGCTGCCATGTCCCCAGGGGGTCCCTCTGATGCACAGGTGAGTGTCACTAGAGTAGGTGGCTTACAGAGAGCCTTCCTGGCAGAGCTGTCCAGGGTCTTTGGTGCTGAAGTGATGTTATTTCTCTCTGATATCTCAAAGCTTAGCTGCTGTTTAAGTCCTTGAAAATCCTTTCGCTTAATTCTATTTTTTAAACAATCAGATAAATTAATACTTGACCCAGTCCTCTGCCTATTACTATATGTGTGTGTATTTATATTTGTGTATATATATGTATATATATATGTGTGTGTGTATATATATATATATGAATACATACACATATGTTTGTATGAAATAAGGTCCTGAAATATATCAAAATGATGTAAGAATAATTGAGTATTGATACAAATATTTGTGGGCTCTACATGTTATTATATTGATTATTGAATGAAAATCAGAAACATTTTCAGTGGGGATCAAAGAAGATACTTGTAGTGCACTTCATTTTCTTAGAAGATGTTTCCCACAGGTCACCACTCACTTCCACAGACCACTTCACTCCCAGTTTCAGTGACTCTCCTTTGGAGCCCCTTCATCAGCACCACCTGTACAAGTATTCTGTAAATCTAACTATGTCTAATGGTACTGTGGAAATTAAGCATATTCTTATTACAAACAGAATAGTTTTGATCATAAAGCAGTGATACGACTGTCACCCCAACTTCTCGCTTCTTAATTTTACCCATGCTGGATGTAATTTTTAAATTGATCTACTTATTGCTCCCTATACTGGTTGGCTCCTTTCATGCCCACCTGCCAGTCTTTTCCAATAAATCTACTTCTACCATGTGTCTGTCTCCCAGATGCACTACTATGGCTATTATTGACTGCTTTTAGAAAAAAGTGACATCCATTCTTTATCCCAAACCTTGATTATTTGGAAATTAATGATGTCATTACTAATCTTTTCAAGGGTTTGGAAGAAGAACTCATCCAGGACAACTCCCAGTCCCTCAACGATTTCTAAATGTCGCATGATTAGCCAGCTTTATTGCTTTTGACTTCCTCCTTGTCGTTTTAGGGGATTTCTATGCTGTGTCCAGTGCTTGTTGTCATGGTTACATCAACAGCTCCCATCAGGTTGGAGTGCAGCTGACAGATTTCTCAAGAAGGCCAATTTCATGCTGGAACTTCACTACAAGTGACTTTGAAAGGGTTGGGGACAAGCTCCTGGGACTCTACTGATGCATTCCTAAATGTTATTTTGCTTTTGATGTGTGGGATTTTCATTTCAATAACATCTGAATCTTCCCCATTTTCCTCAGTGAGATTTCACATGCCCTGGCAGAAGGGATATCAATGCATACCTCAGCTTCTGGAAAGGACATCTTTCCTTTGGATGCTTCTTGTGTACAGTTCTCATCCATCTCCACCCTTATCAGCGTAAAGCCATTTTAACAGATGAGACCATCCTCCGTAGCCCCAAATGAATTTGGATCCCAGTCGTTTGAGAGGGGAATAATGTAGTCACAGCATGTGCTCCAGCCAATAATCCTGTCACTTTTTCTCAGGAACTTCACTGGACCCAAATGACACTGTAGGTTTTCCATGCCTATATAGCTGGTGTCCAAGGCCCAGAATACAAGAGCCATGTATATTTTCCATTCATACCATAATCCAATCACAACAACATATCCCATGTTTACCTTGCCTGGAATTTTCCAAAGTTATGCAGAATCTTCTGAGATCATCTGATTCTCCTGCTCTGTCCAATAATTCTATTTTTTTTACTTACTTTTCTTTCTCTGTATAATAAAACCTTGCCATACTCTGTTCAGTTGCCCCTCTCCCTTAGAGAGGAGGCCTGTAGGATGCATCACCTTTTTCTCAATGCAACAATAACTGTGCTCATTTCTTTTTACTTTAAAAAAATTACATTTTATTTTTTAAAACACATGCAAAGAGTTTTCAACATTCACATTTACAAAATCTTGCGTTCCAAATTTTTCACCCACCTTCCCACTTCCTTCTTTCATCCCTTGGACAGCAAATAACCCTATACAAGTTAAACATCCAGTGCTTCTAAATATATTTCCACATTTACTGTACTATGTAATCAGATCTATGCCTGTGCACCGTGGCCCCTCTTGTTCTCTTCTTCTGATTCTCTTCCCTGCTGCTAATTCCAAGCATGTGCTCCTCAGGCTGATGAGAAGGATGTTCAGCTTGTTTGGAAGCAGCTGAGGATCTTTGGGGGCAATGGGGGTATTAGAGCACTTGCCTTTGAGTCAAGACCTGAGTAAAATTACTGCCTTTGACCCTTCATAGCTATGTCACCCTAAGGTATAAAGGCAACACAAACTTTATTGAAATATTGAAAAAAGATGTATTAGCATACATCACTTCTGAACAAGAATGATAATGTATTTTTCATGGTGGCACTATGGAAAATTCCCCCAAATGGAAAAGAAATCAAAATACCCTGGCCACTTGGTATTAGATCTCACACAATTAAAGTTTGTTTTTTTTTTTTTAACCAAGGATGAATCAAATTTAATTTCAGAGAAGAAAGAAAATTTCTACAAACAGCTTTTGAAAAGGAAAGGATTTCAAAAATATTGGTCTTCTCTTATGCAAAATTAGAACGTGATTATAAACCTTAGTAAAGTAAGTCATGTCTTTTGAGCGTTTTTGATGTTTTCCTTACTAATGAAAGAATTAAATGACATTTATCTTCATATAGAAAAGTCAGTCTATTGTAGAATGAGACTGTCTTTATCAATGAAGCTATCTACCCAGAATTTGTCAGAAGTCATCAATAGAGTTATCTAAAGATGTACATGAACTGTCAGTAATCACAGTTGTTGCAATACAACAAGTGTGTGTCACACAGGAAATCTTGTAGATATCCTAGTGGAAAATATTGTTGCTGTGGTGGTTGCTCTTAAGAAAAGATGCCAGAGAAGTGGAAGAGTGTAAACATTTTACGCTAAATGCAGAAAAATCTCTTTCCCTTCTGATATTTTCTTCATTTGTTTCCCACCTGGGTTCTCACAAAAAGAAAGAAGCAAAAGCATGACAAAACAGTTCTCACCAAACCTGGCCAGGCTGTAGTAAATCCCGAAAGTGTTTTGGAAGGTCATGAAATAGAAACAGAAAAGCAGGGCACAACAGAGCCAGACTCTGATGATGAAATTCTCCAACTAGTTCCAATCCAAGCCTCATCTCAGAAGTGCCCCAAGCTTGACAAAGGAAGCCCGAGAAAGGATTGTACAGGACAGAGCCTCAGTGCTGAAACACAAGTGAAAACTCTTGATAAAAAGAGAAAGGTCTCCAAGGCTGGGGAGGTGTCAAAAGACATTAACAAGATTTCCTCAAAGTGGGAGAGGACGCCAGCCAGTGACAAATTTAAAAATCAAGGATCCATCCCCCAAAGAACTTGACAATCAAAGTAACTCCTCCCTCAAGTCTAAGCCCTGGAAAAGACTCCCAAGAAGTTAGGACATTTTTATGACTCATAATAAAATAAAGAAAATTGAATGACTTGAAAACAAAATCTATTTTTACTTTTTTTTTAGTTCTTCATACAATGAAAAAAATTTCAGTATCATATCTATGTGTCTGAGGTCTCTTAATATGCTGTAGCATTTGTTCCAGAGCCAGTCTTCCTCATATATTTCAAATATTTCTTCTCTACCCATTTCTTGCCAATTTGAACCTTCCTTACAAACTATTTCTTGCCAGATATGATGCATTTGTATACATGCATTTATAGACATGCCATTCAACAAGGATGTAGGTTTGCAAAAAGCTCCTATCCCATCATTAACTTCCACTGCTGTTAGCCATTTTCAGTCCTTGACCACCTTATCAGAAACTTTATGTATTAACTAGCTTCCTGACTCACCAAGTGATTGGTTGGAGATCTGTAAACAGGATGTTTTAGCCCTCTCCTTCAATCTTACTGGGTTTGTGTTAGAATAAATTATTTTCTGACTACAAACTGTACTGCTGACCAAGGTAATATAGGCCACAGACGGAACTCCCCCTCCATTTCCTTATATTTCTAGCAAAGTCACACTTTTGGAAATGGACCACATTCTCACATCCTTTCTCACATATGCAAGATATACAAGGAATGGATAACAACATACATGATAAGGAGTTATTCTCCAATAGAGCAAAAGACTTGAACAGGAAGCTTTCAAAAGAAAGGAACAAGAATGTCCATAGCTTTTAAATTTTCCCTCAATCACGAAGGGCTGAGGGGTACAATGGAGACAGATGAAAATGTATATTTAGGTTGAGAGCCCAACCTCTGATTAAATATTGGAAATTTTTCTCACCTCTCATGTTTCATTCAAGTTAAAACTACAGAAAAGAGAAGCATGCACACTGAGAAAGAACTTTCTATCAGCCCTACGGTCACTTTCCAAATGAGCTCATGGGTGTAAGGGGGTACACTTCTTCAGGGATCATAGAATATCAGACCTGGGCTTATCCTTACAATGTGAGATCTGAGAGCTCCCAGAGTTAAGAGAACATAAAATGTCAGAGCTTGGGAGGGTCATGTTGGCGACACAAAGCCTGAACTGAAAAGGATTTTGGAGCCCAGAATGTGACTGTTCCAGGGGCAGCTCTGATTATAGAAAGACTGGCCATGCTAGAAGGGTCTTCAGCATAGAGACAGACAGAGATGGGAGGATCTTCAGAACTCTGAATATTATTATTGGAAGGGTATATGCCTAAGTTCACACAGTTTGTGCTAGACATCTTCCAAGTTAGGCAGTGATGCCGAGATCAAGTCTACTGTTCTAGTTGTCTATGATTTTTGACACTTGAAAGCTAATTGAGAACAGACATATCCTCACTCTGTCAGACATCTCGTGACAGTGACCAGGGATGTGTATGGCATAAATTTAGTATACCTAATGCAGGGGTATGCCCTTCCTCCCTGTGATTTTTAATAATTATTGAATAAGAAAGTAAAAAGAATTTTTTTTCTTTCCCAGGTAATCTAAACAAACTTATGTAAAATTAAGAAAGCCTACCTGCTTCCATGTCATGAGTGCCTGATGCTAGTCAGTTTGTTGAAATCACTGCAAGTTATTACTGAAATCAATCATGTAATCAATGAAAATTCCGGAGGTCCAGCCTCCACGGGGAACTAGGTTCTTGAATGGAGGGTTGGAGTGGGCGAAGTGGAACAAGAGACAGCACACACTATGGCGTGGTCATCAAGTTCGATTTATTGGCAAAAGCTTGTTCAAATTATTCAAGAAAGCTTGTGATTTTTATAGTCTTACAAAGTTAGGGTTGATTAGAGATAGGACAATTATTTGGCTAGGATTACAAGATTTTCTTGGGGCCCAGAAATTCCCAGGACCCCAGGTGCAATGCTTCTTAGAAAAAAAGAATGTACAGAATAAATTCATCAAACAATATAACAATAGTGAAACTTTAACTAAAGGTAAATGTACCTTGTGGTCATCACGTCATATCTGGCAGAACATGAGCTTCTCTAAAAATGTCACATTTACTTATTCCAAGATTTATACAATGCTTTTTAATTTTTTAACATGGTCATAAGATTTTTTAGAATAGAAACATTTTTTCTCAAGAACTTATTTCCCTCAGCCCATTTATTACTCACTCATACAATAGCTTGTTTTGTGTAGGGGTCAGTAAACCATGCAATGGCCTACTTTCCTTACTTTTTTTTTCCCATGAATTACTTGCTACCAATGTGTCCATCTATCACTGATGTTTACTGTTCTTTTCATCATATCATTATTTATGTAAGCTCTGCATAGGGGAGTGAAGAACCAGGTTGATTGAATTTGGAATTGTTTCAAACAAGAGGGAGTAACTGGAGATTTCTTTTGGAGTTTTTGGGGAAAGCTATCAATTTCCCAAGTTTCCCAGTCTCTAAGTTTGTTTAATGCTTCACTAGTAAAAAAAAAAAAAAAACCTTTCATGTTTAGGCAGAAAGTACAAAGGGGCCTTTTTGGGGGTATAGGGCTTCGTGCTCACCTCATTGTGATGGATGGATATATACATACAGCTATGCTAAGAATTCCTAGAGCAGAAATTAAGCAGATAATCATTAACTAAATATATTCCTAAATGCTTAGTTCTGTAAGGACTTCTTCATGTTGCCTTGAATACATGGGGGGAGGTGGGAGTCAGGCCCTGTGGAGACCTTGTCATTCCAGGCAGGGTCCCCAACTCCCAGCATGCTCCCAGCAGAAAATCATCCTGATCAGAGAGATGTACGGGTTGAGCCAAGATGGCGGAGATCACACCAGAGTCTCTGTAACCTCCTCTAACCTTCCCTCAAACCAACAACATATGAAGCCTCTAAACTGATTTTGAAGCAAAAAAATCCACAATATCTGGAAGACAACACGGTTCTAGAAGAAGATACTCTGGAAGAACTTCAAAACAGGTCTATTTTAATTGGGGAGGGGAGTGGTCTGCTGAACCCAGACTGCAGTACAGGGTGACCAGGGCAGGGAGCTGGAGCAGGGAGCTGGAACAGGAGTCGGAACAGGAGTCGGAACAGGAGTGGGAGCGTTGTGCTTTTCACACACCTGGGAGTCTTCTGCAGGCCTCTTATACCAATATATCCGGATTGTGGGCAGGTGGTTTGGAGGGTCTGCCTCTTGTGGGGAGTAGATTGTGAACCACTCAACCCCTGATGAGCATCGGACATAGCTGCCATTACACAGCACCCTAGGGCGATCAATCAATCAGTAGGACTGACCAGCACCTGAAATAACTCAATCAGCAGAAGTGCCCCAGGGCAAATTAAAGCAGCTGTCCCACCTTTGCCTTAAACAGACCTTATACCTTTAAAAAAATTAATAAAAAACGAAAAAGAGCTCTCACCATAGACAACTTTTATGGAGAGAGGGAAGGACAGACCTGAAATCCCGAGGCCCCTAAAGGTAAAGCAACTCCAGAAAAGGCCCCCAAGAGAGACCTAAACTGGTCTCCATGTCACAAGGCTTTCTTTGAAGATTGCATAAAGAATCTTAAAAGAGAGTTAGAAGAAACATGGGGAAACAAAATGAGATCACTGCAAAATAAAATAGAAAAAAATGGAAAAAAGAATGCAATGAACAAAAAAATGTAATTGGTCAATTGCAAAAAGAATTAAAAACAGTAACTGAAGAAAATAAGACATTAAAAATTAAAATCATACAATTGGAAATGAATGACTCATCAAGACTTCAAGAATCAGTCAAACAAAAACAAACAAAAAAAAAAGATAGAGAAAACCATGAAATATCTCCTAGGAAAAACAACTGACCTGGAAAATAGATCTAAAAGAGACAATCTAAGGATTATAGGGCTTCCTGAAAGCCATGATGAAAAAAAGAACCTAGACACTATCTTCCAGGAAATCATAAAAGAAAATGGCCCTGATATTTTAGACCCAGAAGGGAAAATACTCCTTGAAACAATCCACCGATCACCTCCTGAAAGAAACCCAAACATTAAGTCCCCCAGAAATATCGTGGCTAAATTCCAGAACTATCACACCAAGGAAAAGATATTACGAGAAGCCAGAAAGAAACAATTTAAATATCGGGGAGCCACAATTAGGATCACACAGGACCTAGCATCTGCTACTTTGAAGGATCGAAGGGCCTGGAATCAGATATTCCAAAGGGCAAAGGAACTTGGATTACAGCCAAGAATAAGTTACCCAGCTAGAATGAGCATTATCTTCCAGGGAAGAAGATGGTCAAATAATGATATAGGAGAACTTCACCTATTTCTACTGAAAAGACCAGAACTGAACAAAAAATTTGATCTACAAACACAGAACACAAGAGATACATAAAAAGGTAACAAGAAAAAAAATCTTGAGAACTACATTTCTGTTATAGATACTTACAGAATGAGGGTTGATTTTATGAATCTATTATTACATTATGATTATGATATGATTACTGTGATTTTATGATTATTATGATATGAATACTGTGATTTTATGATTATTATGATATGATAAACTGAAAAGGAAATTAGAGGTAGAAAAGGGATAACACTAGAAGAAGAGGAAAAGGAGGTAAAATAAGGGAAATTACATCACATGTAGAGGGAAAGAAAACCTCTAATGATTGAGGGGGAAAAAGGGAGGGGAATGAGAATTGGGTTAATCTCCAACTCATCAGATTTGGCTCTGAGGGAATAATAGACATACTTCTAAGGAAACAGGAGGGAAAGGGGGGGGATGGGTGGGTGGGGCTCTAAAGGGGAAGGATTATTTGAGGGAAGTAGTTATCAAAAGTAAAATAGTAGGGAGGAGGGAAAGGGGATAAGAAAGAGAAAAGCATAAGCTAGGGTAAATAAGATGGCAGGAAATACAGAATTAGTTATTTTAACTGTGAATGTGAATGGAATGAACTCTCCCTTAAAGCAGAAGGGGATAGCAGAGTGGATTAAAAACCAGAATCCAACAATATGTTGTATACAAGAAACACATATAAAACTTAGAGATACATACAGGGTGAAGGTAAAAGGCTGGAGCAGAATCTATTATGCTTCAGGTGAACAAAAAAAGCAGGGGTAGCAATCCTGATCTCAGACCAAGTAAAAGCAAAGATATACTTTTTTTTAAATTTATTTTTTTATTAAAGCTTTTTATTTGTATAACATAAGTATGGGTAGTTCCCCAACATTGATCTTTGCAAAGCTTTCTATTACAAATTTTACCCCCAGTCCCCTCCCCTCCCCTAGATGGCAGGAAGTCCACTACATGTTAATAATGTTGAAATGCTTGAGAAGTTATGCAAGTAAAATCCTATCTACAAGAAAAAAAAATCAGAAAAAAGTAACACAATGCAAGCAAATGTCAATAGAGATCATGAAAATGTTATGTTGTGGTCCATATTTCATTTCCCTCTCTCTGGGTGTATATGGTTTTCTTCAGTGAACAATTGGAACTGGTTTGAGACAATTCTTTGTTGCAGAGAGCCATGTCCATCAGAATTGATCATTATGTAATACTGTTGTTGCTGTGTATGATGATCTCCTGGTTCTGCTCGTTTCACTCAGCATCAGTTCATGCAAGTCCCTCCAGGCCTCTCTGAAATCGTCCTGCTGGTCGTTTCTTACAGAACAATAATATTCCATAACATTCATATACCATAATTTATTCAGCCACTCTCAAATTGATGGGCATCCCTTCAGTTTCCAGTTTCTAGCCACTACAAAAAGGGCTGCCACAAACATTCTTGCACATGTGGGTCCCTTTCCCTCCTCTAAGATCTCTTTGGGAAATAGGCCCAGTAGAAACACTGCTGGGTCAAAGGGAATGCACAGTTTGACAATTTTTTGAGCATAGTTCCAAATTGCTCTCCAGAATGGTTGGATCCGTTCACAGTTCCACCAACAATGTATTAGTGTCCCAGTTTTCCCACATCCCCTCCAACATTCATCGTTATCTTTTCCTGTCATTTTAGACAATCTGACAGGTGTGTAGTGGTACCTCAGAGTTGTCTTAATTTGCATTTCTCTGATCAATAGTGATTTGGAGCAGCTTTTCATATGACTAGAGATGGTTTTAATTTCATCATCTGAAAATTGTTCATATCCCTTGACCACTTATCTATTGAAGAGTGGCTTGAATTCTTATATATATATATGAGACAATTCTCTATATATTTTAGAAATGAGGCCTTTATCAGAACCATTAAATGTAAAGATGATTTCCCAATTTGATGCTTCCCTCCTAATCTTCTCTGCATTTGTTTTGTTTGTACAGAAAATTTTTAACTTAATATAATCAAAATTATCCATCTGGTGTTCACTTAGGAGTTCCAGGTCTTCTTTGGACATAAATTTATTCCATCTCCACAGGTCTGAGAGATAAACTATATTACGTTCCTCTAACTTGCTTACAAAGTCCCTCTTTAGATCATTAACCCATTTAGGTCTTATATTGGTATGTGGTGTTAGGTATGGGTCAAGCCCTAATTTCTTCCACACTAGTTTCCAATTTTCCCAGCAGTTTTTGCCGAATAGTGAGTATTTATCCCAAAAGCTGGGGTCTTTGGCTTTATCGAATACTAGATTGTTAAGGTTATTGCCTAGATAGTCCTGATATCCTATCCACTGCCACTGATCAACTGCTCTATTTCTTAGCCAATACCAAACGGTTTTGATGACCGCTGATTTATAATATAGTTTTAGATCTGGTACAGCAAGGCCACCTTCATCTGCCTATTTTTCATTAATCCCCTTGAAATCCTGGACCTTTTGTTCTTCCAAATGAACTTTACTACTATTTTTTCTAGATCTGTAAAATAATTTCTTGGGAGTTTGATTGGTATGGCACTAAATAAGTAGATTAGTTTGGGTAGTATTATCATCTTTATTATGTTCCCTCTGCCTACCCATGAGCACTTAATATTTTTCCAATTGATTAGGTCTGATTTTATTTGTGAAGAAAGTGTTTTGTAATTTAGTTCGTATAGTTTCTCACCTTTCCTTGGCAGGTAGATTCCCAAATATTTTATCCCGTCCTCTGCTATTTGGAATGGAATTTCTTTTTGTATCTCTTGCTGCTGAACGTTGTTGGTAATATATAAAAATGCTGATGATTTATGTGGATTAATTTTGAATCCTGCCACTTTGCTGAAGTTGTGAATTGTTTCTAGGAGTTTTTTAGTTGAGTCCCTAGGGTTCTCTAAGTATACCATCATGTCATCTGCAAAGTGTGATCAGTGTGATACTCTGATTCCTTTTATCTCTTTCTCTTCTCTTATTGCTACAGCTAACATTTCTAATACAATATTAAATAGTAATGGTGACAGTGGGCAGCCTTGTTTCACTCCTGATCTTATTGGGAATGCTTTTAGTTTGTCTCTATTACTTATGATGCTTGCTGATGGTTTTAAAAAGATGCTACTGATCATTTTAAGGAAAAGCCCATTTATTCCTATACTCTGTAGTGTTTTTAATAGGAAAGGGTGTTGGATTTTATCAAAGGCTTTTTCTGCATCTATTGAGATAATCATATGGTTTTTGTTAGTTTGGTTATTAATATAATTAATTATGCTGATAGTTTTCCTAATATTGAACCAGCCCTGCATCCCTGGTATAAATCCTACTTGGTCATAGTGTACTATCCTGGGGATGACTTTCTGTAATCTCATTGCTAATATCTTATTTAAAATTTCTGCATCAATATTCATTAGGGAAATTGGTCTATAGTTTTCTTTCTCTGTTTTCACCCTACCTGGCTTAGCTATCAGCACCATATCGGTCTCATAGAAGGATTCTGGCAGTATACCTTCTGTCCCTATTTTCTCAAATAGTTTGTGTAGTATTGAAATTAATTGTTCTTTGAATGTTTGGTAGAATTCACATGTAAATCCATCTGGCCGTGGATATTTTTTTCTTAGGGAGTTGGTTAATAGCTTGTTCTATTTCTTTTTCTGATATGGGGCTATTTAAATAATTTATATCCTCTTCTGTTAACCTGGGCAATCTATATTTTTGTAGATATTCCTCCATTTCATTTAGATTATCAAACTTAGTGTCATAAAGTTGGGCAAAGTAACTCCTAATTATTGCTCTAATTTCCTCTTCATTGGAGGAAAGTTCTCCCTTATCATTCTTGTGACTAACAATTTGATTTTCCTCTTTCCTTTTTCTTATCAAATTAACTAAAGGCTTATCTATTTTGTTAGTTTTTTCATAGAACCAACTCTTAGTTTTATTTGTTAATTCAATAGTTTTCTTATTTTCAATTTTATTAATTTCTCCTTTTACTTTTAGAATTTCCAATTTGGTATTTAATTGAGGGTTTTAAATTTGTTATTTTTCTAGTTTTTTTTTTTAATAATAAGCCCAATTCGTTGATCTTTTCTTTCTCTATTTTATGCAAGTAAGCATCTAGAGATATAAAATTACCCCTTATAACCGCTTTAGCCTTATCCCACAAATTTTGGTATGTTGTCTCCTTATTGTCATTCTCCTGGATGAAATTATTGATTGTGTGTATGATTTGCTCTTTCACCCATTCATTCTTCAGGATTAGATTATTTAATTTCCAATTAACTTTTGGTTTATTTTCTCTTGGCCTTATATTGCATGTGATTTTTTTTGCATCATGATCTGAAAAGGATGCCTTTCTCCATTTGATTTTGAGGTTTTTATGCCCTAACACATGGTCAGTTTTTGTATAGGTTCCATGGACTGCTGAGAAAAAAGTAAACTCCCTACTGTTTCCATTCAACTTTCTCCATAGATCTATAGACCTAACTTTTTCTAATTCTCCATAGACATAACTTTTCTAATAACTGGTTTATCTCCCTAGTTTCTTTCTTATTTTGTTTTTTGATTTATCTAATTCTGAGAGAGCAAGGTTGAGATCCCCCACTAGTATCGTTTGGCTGTCTATTTGTTCTTGCATCTCTCTTAATTTCTCCCCTAGGAATTTGTGTGCTATTGCACTTGGTGCATATATATTTAGTATAGATATTGCTATATTATCTATGGTACCCTTTAATAAAATATAGTTTCCTTCCTTATCTCTTTTGATTAGATCTATCTTGGCTTTTACTTGATCTGAGATAAGGATTGCTACCCCTACTTTTTTTTGTTCACATGAAGCATAATATTTTCTGCTCCAGCCATTTACCTTCATCCTATATGTGTCACTATGTTTTAGATGTGTTTCTTGTAGACAACATATTGTGGGATTCTGGTTTTTAATCCAGTCTGATATCCGCTTCCGTTTTATGGGAGGGTTCATCCCATTCACCTTCACAGTTAGAATAACTAATTCTTTATTTCCTGCCATCTTATTTACCCCAGTTATGTTTTCCCCTTTCCTTTCCCCTTTCTCCCTTCCCCCC
>JAJPUD010023822.1:0-19495 GCA_023553655.1 Myrmecobius fasciatus | reverse complement strand
AGAGGCTTATTTTATTGTTCGTTTGAGAGAAGATCGGAGGAGGACGCAGAGAGTCATGTTTTCACTCTGCCATCTTGGCTCCGCCCCGCAGAAGTGGCCTATTTCAGATTTTCTTGCATTTTTTTTTCATTCTTTTTAATTTGTTTGACTAATTCTTGCTATCTCACAAAGTCATTAGTTTATATTTGCCTGTTCCAGGTTTTAATGTGTAATTTTTTTCAATTATCTTTTGTATCTCCTTTTTCATTTGGTTTATTCTACTGTTTAGGGAGTTATTTTCTTTAGACAATTTTTTTGTTCCTTTTCCAAACTTTTGACTTTCTTATGAATACCTCTTATTTCCTTTCTCATTTTTTTTCTTCTACCTCTCTTATTTGCCTTTTGATGTCTTTTGTGAGAATTTCCAAGAAGCCTCTTTTAACTTGACCCTAATTTATACCACACAGTGAGAGTTCTGTGCACATTCTGTCCTTGTCTGAATTTGTGTTTTGGACTGCTTTGCACCATAGTAGCTTTCTGTGGTCAAGGTTCTTTCCTTTTTTGTATTTTCTCTTTTTTTTTTTTTTTTTTTTTTTTACTTTTAAGGTTGAGCTCTGTATCTGTGATAAAGGTGACACTATACCAAGTTTCCTATGCAGCTCTGAGCCTTAGATTTGAGCACAGCAGCCTCTTGTGTTTATAAAGGGTAGTTTTGCCTGCTCTGTTGAGAAAACAGCCTGGTTTCCCAGGGTTTGCCTTCTGAGTTGGGAGTGGAAGCTGCCTCATTGATTTGCTCCTCTATTGAGCCAGGCTGGAGGCTCTTAACTGCTGATTTGCTATGATTATGATCCTTTTTCCAGCTTTCCCAGAGTCTATCTGAGCTGGGCTGAACACCCTTTTCCCCCAGTGAGAATGATCTTGAAATTTTTTCAGTCTATCATGAGCTGGAGAGTGATTTCATTCCATTAGACTCTGTTCAGAAACTTGGTTTCAGGTAGTTTTTAAGGGAAACTGGGAGAGCTCAAACACTTCCTGACTATCCTCTGCCATCTTGGTTCCACTCCTGTATGCTCAATTTTTTGTCTAAGTTACACATACTGAGGGAGAAAAAAAGTGTATTTCTTTCTGTCCCCATTTAATTTTCTGCAAAGGTCTATCACACCTAATTTTTCTAAAAGTCTATTTAAGTCTTTAACTTCTTGTTTTTTATTTTGTGAATCAATTCATGTAGGTCTGGGAGAGCAAGTTTGAGATCCCCCATTAGTATAGTTTTACTAGTATAGTTTTAATGTTTAATTGTTCTTGCAGCTCCCAACTTTTTGTCTAGGAATTTGGAAGCTATACCACTTGAAACATATGTTTAGTATTGATCTTACTTCATTAACTATGGTATCCTTTAGCAAGATGTATTTTCCTTCCTTATGTGTTTTAATTAGATCTATTTTTGATTTTGCTTTTTCTGAGATTAGGATTGACATCCCTCTTTTTTTATTTTTTAAAATTTACTTCAGTTGAAGCATAATTCTGCTCCAGTTTTTTACCATTACTCTATGTATAACTCTGCTTTAAATGTGTTTCTTGTAAAAACCATATTGTAGAATTCTGGCTTTTATGCCTCTCTGCTATATGCTTCCATTATATGAGATAGTTCCCCTTTCATATTCACAGGTAAAATGAATAAGCTGTATTTTCTGCTATCTTATTTTCTCCAAGTTATACTTTTTTCTTTCCTTTCCCTCATCCCCACCTACCCAGTGTTTTACTTCTTACCATTATCTCCCTCAAACAGCCCTCCATTTTACAGCCCCTCCCTCTTTCTTATCCCTTTCCCCTTTCCTTTCCTATTTCCTTATAAAGTGAGACAAGTTTCTCTCTGAGATACATATGTGTTATACTCTCTCTTTGAGTCAAATATGGTAAGAGTAATATTCATACACTGTACATTCTCTTCCCTTCTTTTCTTCAATTATAATAGGTCTTTTTTCTCTCTTCATGAGATATAATTTACCCAATTTTACTTCCCTTTTCCTCTTCTTTTCCCCTACAGTTTCTTTTTTTATATTACCACAATAAAATCAAATTATATCTACCTCTATGTATGTCCATAACTGAAATAAAGTCCTCAGGAGTTAAACTCTTACATTTTATATAGAGATGTAAACTTCCCTACTTTTAAAAGAAAGTTATTTTTTTTCCTTTCCTTTTTACCTTTTTGTGCTTCTCTTGTGTACTATATTTGGAGATGAAATTTTCTGCTCAGTTCTTTTCTTTTCACCAGAAATAAATGATTTTTTTTGTTTTTATTTAATTGAATATTCATATTTTCTCCTGAAAAATAATGCTTAATTTTGCTGGATAGTTGATTCTTGACTGCAATCCAAATTCTTTTGTCTGTCTGAATATCATATTACGGGCCTTTCGATACTTTAATGTGAAAACTGCTAGGTCCTGTGTAATCTTTATTGTTATTTCTCAACATATGAATTGTTTCTTTCTCATTGCTTGCACTATTTTCTCCTTCATCTCATAATTCTGAAATTTAGCAATGATATTCTTTAGAGTATTCATTTTGGAGTCTCTTTCAGGTGATTAGTGAATTCTTTCAGTAATTATTTTACCCTCTTGTTCTAGGAATTCAGGGAAATTTTCCTTGATGATTTCCCCAAAGATGTCGTGCAGGGTCTTTTTTTTCCATCGTGGTTTTCAGAAAGTCCAATAATTCTTAGATTTTCTCTCTTGCATCTATTTTCCAGATTAATTGTTTTTCCATTGTGGTATTTTACATTTTCTTCTATTTTTTTGTTTTGTTTTGTTTGACTGATTCTTGATGTCTCTTTGAGTTATTCCCTTCCATTTGTTCAATTTTAATTTTTAGTGAATTATTTCCTTCAGTTTGCTTTTTTATCTCCTTTTGCATTTGGCTGATTAAACTTTAAAAAAAAGGTTTTTTTTTTTTTAATTTATTAAGTATTTATTCCATATCACAAATTCTGTTTTTCAGTGAGTTGGTTTCTTTTTCCATTTCATCAAATCTATTTTGTAAAGGTTTATATGTTTTTTCCCTTTCTTTAAATCAATTTAAGGAGTTTTCTTCAGAAAATTTCTGTTTCCTTTTCCAAATTCTCCTGCAAAGTTCTAATTTCCTTTTCCAATTTTTCTTCCAACTCTCTTTTAAGATCCTTTTTTGAATTCTGAGAAAGCCTTGTGAGATGGAGAACAACTCATATCGTCCTTTGGGCCTTCATCTGGAGATGATTTGTCTTTAACTTCCTCAGGGTTTGAGGTCTATTTTCTTGTCTCCATAAAAGCTATCTGTGATCAGAGTTCTCTTTGCTTCTTTGCTCATTTTTATTGGTTGAGGTCTTCTCTTAGGCCAAAGAGAAGATTGTACTAACCTTTCTCTACAGGTGACAGGAGCTTCATGCTAACCTGGGGCTTGTCCTGTTGGCTTCCTTTCTGTGCTAGGTGGGTGTAGCCAAGTCTCATATTATTCTGGGGTTCACTATTTGTCTTTTTTGTTGTGTTGGAGTTCTCACAATTAATCTGCTGATCCATTGACTTCTGAACCAAGACAAAGTGACCAATGCTACTATATTTTGGCTAAGAGCCAATAGATTCCCCTGGTGCATGGATGCTACACCACACTGGGTCCTTATTCTCAGTTACCTTATTCCATGCCTGATTGAAACAGACCTTTTTTCAAGTTCTTCCAAAATATCTTCTGCTAGAAAATTGTTATATTCCAAATAGTTGTGAGTTCTGTCACTCCAAAATATGTTCATAAGCTTCTTCTGGTTTGATCTGAAGGAAACCAGGAAAAGCTCAGACAAAGACCTATCTACTCTCTGCCATCTTGACTCTACCTCCTAGAATGAGTATTTCTCAACTTATTTATTTTTGGACACAGATATTATATTTAGAATACTAGTAGTTAAATTACTGTATGGTAGTTAACTTTCAACATTAATTTAACTGCTAGTATTCTAAATATAATATAATATTTGGTGTAACCAAGAAATAACACATTTCTTCTTTCTCATTTTAGAAACACTAAGACTTTTTTTCCTCTTTATTTTAAAGGAATAGTATCAATGATAACATGGAAATTTGAAATAAGTATTAAAACATATGAAAAGTTTCAGTTTTGTGAATTACTCAAAAGGAAATACAATTAGAATGTAAGGCTTTGCATGTAAACAAGGCTATCAGATGTATCATAATGCAATGATTTTGCAAAGCCATATTCAAACTAGGATACATTTTCCTGAGTATCTAAAAGAGGTGCTTGCTGCTAGTACAAAAATCTCATTTATAACTAAGGCTAGGTCTACATAAAGCCAAAACAACCAATAAACTCTGATAGACAATCAGTCAACCTGGTTATATGACTCAATGGATCAATTCAGTAAAATGGTAAATGTTCACTGCCTAAAGGAATGCTTCTTAGGATCAGAAGATCATTAAGAGCTGGGAGATACCTTAGAACAGAATTGAAAGTTCTCTCAGTGCTGCTTAAAGTCTCCCAATTTAAAATGATATAGATCCTATGTCAAATTAAGCTGGTTAAATAGGTGATCTGTTAAGCACCTTCTATTTGTGCTAGATATCTGAAATGTCAGTTTTAGGCCTTAATCTTCAGAGGTTAAAGTGAACAGAATACATTTGTTTTTCTGTTTAGTTGTTCATTTTATGTCAGTGACAACTTCTAGTGAGACTTAATTTCAGGTATCTACTTTATACAAAACACTAAAAATTCTGACCAATGTCCATGTGAATGCTGTTATTATTATACATCTTTATGTATTCATATATATATGTGTATATATATATATGTTGTATATTCACATACATATGTGCACATATATAAATGTATATAATGTTTGTGGATATACACATATGTACAAACACATATGCTTATAATCTCACAAATTACTTCTGGCAAAAGAATAAAACTTGGGAATAGATATGCATAACATTTTTTTTCAAAATTACGTTGAAAGCCTTCTTACATGTAGAATGACATATGTGTTGGAAGGTGGTTCAGGTTTCTCATTATAGGTCTTGAATTTTTCTACGTTGAAATGTTGATTTAGGTGCTGTGGGAGAGATTTCTCACATTAATGTAAACCTTTTTGGTTTTTTGATGACTGAAAGATTTTTGGCTCTGCAATCTAATGAATTAAAAATGAATTTTAAAAACTTAGGTTGACCCTGTATTTTGAATATGTAGTAGAATCACCTAAATCAAGACAACATTCATTAATTCACTAAAGAAATTTAGACAATGTCACTTTCTAAACTAATGACTGTTACTAAATATCATGTAAGTTACAACAAAACTTTACAATGCAAACTCTTCCATACTCTAAATTTTTTTTCAGTTTTTTTAAACAAGCTTTATTGGTGATTTTCCCCCTTTATTTTATAGTCATTTCTGGAAAACAAAACAAAATTTGACCCTCTTCAGTTTGAATCCTTCTTTGTGCCCAAAAAAAGCCACTAAATTAAAACATCTGCTACAATGACTATATGTGTTAATATATACGATGTTCTGTTCTATTAGCTTTCCACTCTCAGGAGAGGGAGCTTATATTTCATCATCTCCTTTTCAAAACTTCATAAGTTTTCCTATGAAAACTTATATTTTCTTAGATTTCTCTTCATTTAGAGGTCATTGTGCATTTTTTTCTTTTACCTATATTACTTTGTATTAATTCATACAAATCATCCAATATTTCCTTGAACTCCTTAAAGATGCCATCTCTTATCACCATTAAGAAGCTTATATTGTCAATGGCAAGAATAATTACATATATAATAAGGTCAACCATAGTGTGTTGGGATTATCTATTCCTACTTCAGTACTTTCCTTCTTTTATATTGATGTCTGGATATCTACATATCTGGGAGATGTATTGCCTTCTACAACTTCTCTCACATTTACAGGGCAGGTCTATATTCAACTACCATGTTGGTTTACTAAAATTCAGGATCTTAGGAGTAAACTAAGTACGTGGCAACATTTTCTCCCAGTTGCTGCTGATGTTCTAGTCTTTGAATCATGTCTAATTCTTTGTGTCCCCATGAACCAAAGCACCTCAAATTCTTATATCATCTACTCTCTCAAAGCCAGTAAAAAGTTCACATTCATTGTTTTTGTGATATTATTTATACATCTCACTTATTACCTTTTCTTTTTGCCTTCAGTCTTTCCCAACATCAGTGATTCTGTGGCACTCACTTTTCTTATAGTCCAACTTTTAAAGTCATGCATTGTTATGGGAAAAAACAACAACATGATTTTGAGTAAACCTTTCTTTGCAAAGTAATATCTCTGCTTTTCATTGTCCTGTCCAGATTTGTCATAACTTTTCTTCCAAGAATTAAGCATTTTTTAATTTCATGGCTGCAGTCACTGTCTGCTGTGATCTTTGACCTCAATCACTAAGAATATAAAGCTAGCATTACTTCCATTTCTTCTTTGTCTATTTGCTAGAAAGCAACGAGACCATTTGTGAAGATCTTGTTTTTTTTTTAATATAATATTCAAGCTAGCTTTTACACTCGTCTTTTCTCTTTATTGAGAAGATTCTTAATTCCTCTTCACTTTCTGCCACTACAATAGAATTCAGCTGCATATATGAGATTGTTGATATTTCTCCTGGCAATCTTGATTCCAGTTTTTGATGCTGTCAACCTGGCATTCTTCCTATTCATTATTTTTTCCTTCTATGACAATTTTATATCTCAAGCACAACCTATTTACCAATGGTGCAAAAGTAAAACTAATAGCATTGCAGGAAGTCACATAATAAACAAAATGAAGGATAAAATATGTATCATTATATATATATATGTATATGTGATACATATATATATGTGTATAACACACATATATGTATGTATACACACACCCACATATAACACTAAGTTACATACTTACATGAATATATTCAATATTTATGGGAGAGAGAGGGGACACATTATCAGAAACCTAATAGGCAAATAACTGAAATAGGAAAATCCATATTGTTTTAGTAATTCACATTTCTGGACTGCAGACTTTGATGTTATTAATACATTCAGGAACATCGACATCACTCTCTGTTAATTGTTTTTTTGCTGATTCTCACTGTTAATCAACTGGTTAAAATGTTTTCTCTTTAAGATGCTATTAATCCAAAGAGACTGTAGCAAAATAGTGCTTATAGAAACATTGTTCATATTGACATTTGGGGGGAATAAAAGCTTATCCAGTTCATTGTTTTGGGGGAAAGGAGAGACCAAAAACTGGAGAGGAAAGGAGATTTAAGAGCCAGATGTAAATAGGAAGTACTTTCCAGCAATGACAGATAGCCAATTCAGAGACACAGGGATGAGAGGCCTGTCAGATGTAAGTAACAAGTTTGACTGAGTTTTATATTTCTTGAAGAAGAATAATTTTTAATATATATGAAAAGAATTGGAATCAAGTTTTAAAGGGTTCTAAGTGCGAAACAAGAGTATGTATTAGATCCTAGAGGGAATAGGGAGTCAATGGAGCTAATTATATTTCATTAGAGTAATATAGTCAGAACTATACATTATGACTACCACATTGGCAATTTTGTGGAAGATAGTTTGGTGAACTCTACTTGAGTCAGAGGCCAATAAGGATAACATTTTAATTATCCAGGTCAGAGGTAATGAAGACTCAAACTAAGATGGCAGCTGTGTGTTTGAAAAGAAAGAAACAGATGGGAGAGATGTGTGATTATAGATGTAGAATTGGGGAGATGAGGAAATCAAGTTCTAAATCTGGCTGATGATGGATAGGAACAGAAATGGGAAAGTTCAGAATAGTAGGTTTTGCAGAAAAGATGATGAGACTTGTTTTGCCTATATTGAGTATGAGATATCTCATGGACTAGAGAATGAAATATGGTTTTTGTGATGAAATGCTGAAATTCAGGAGAGAGATTAAAGCTCAATATTTATTTATATCTATGTCTATACCTATATATCAATAAGCATACTTATGCATATTGATAGATATCTATCTGAGCCTTTTAAATAGAGATGATTAATTGAACTCATGGAAGTTGAAGTCAATAACTAAAAATATATTATAGAAGGAAAAGAAAGTAGAAGCTTTTGAACAGAACTTTTATCATTTATTAAAAAATAAATACTTTTTTTACATTTAGTTCAAATATCCATTTTCAGTTTATTGTGGCCTCTGGTGTAAGATTTATTCTAGACTTCTGCAAAACTGTTTTCCAGGTTTCCCAGCAGTTCCTATTCAAGAGGGAGATATTTTCTTTGTAATTTTATGCTCTTCACTAATTTTAAAATTTTTAACACTTTCCCCATTTCTGTAGATTTTTTTTAATTTCTCTGTTCAGCCTGAGTATTGAATCATTTTACTGCTTAGTAATTGACAAATAAAATTTGTCACAATAATGTCATTATATATCACTACCAAATAAAAAGTAAGTACCAGATGGTATACTGTTTTTTTTTTGTTTTTGTTTTTGTTTTTGTTTTTGTTAAGCAACAGTACACTCATCCTGAATCTTTATTTTTTAATCTAGGAAAATTAAAAGTTATTTTTATTTTAATAATCTTCTTTTTATTATTGAAGGGTATGGTACTAAAGCTATTTTGCTGCATTAATATATAAATATTAACAAAGTGTTTCTTTCCTACTGAGATGATTGTATTATAAATTTATATGAAGAAACCAAATATTTTGTCACTTTTGTCATATAGACATACTGTAGATTTTAGTGCCTTCAAGGAGGCAGGACAAAAGTCATTCATTCCATCCCTTTATTCCTATCTTATTAAGGAAACACCTGGGTAATTTTCTTTGTTCCAGACTAGCAACCAAAGGCATGATGGGAGTTGAAATGCTCACCTCAAATCCAATTGTAGATTCAGTTTGAGGACAGCATTTAAAAGAGAAACATTCAAAAGATTTTGGGGGATACTAGGTTGTTATGACTATACTTCTGATTTACAAATGAGATTAAATAGATCTTCCTGCTTTATATAAAAAGAGCTGAGATCATTGCACAAGAATAAAACACATAACAGTTATAATTCAACATAAAACTGATGAATGAAAGTGACATAGATATCAGTCTAGCAAAAGAAATAGCTGTTAGAGGACAACAGCAGTTATCAGGTGGAATGAGAAATAAATAAAACACAGTTCTGGAAAAGAGGAATTCTATCCATGGTGAAGTTCTATAAGGCTCAATTGCTCACATCATACATGTTCTCAAGGCCTCTTTTCCATGAGTTCCCTAGCTGTGTTCCTATTATATGTGTCCTCTCCATGGCAGTATGGGAATTTGTGAAGAAGTATTCTCCTAGACTTATGTGAGGATTTTCCTTGATCTTTAGCTTGTTTTCCTGTCTCATTAAATATCTTTTGCATTTCTGATAACATAAAACCTTTGGTGTAGAGTCCTTAGACATGGTCTTGCATAGCTATAGAACCAAATAATTCTTTGAGCCTAGAATAACTTCCCAGGGACCCACATGGACTCTGAGAAGCTTGAATACATGGACAACATGAACAACATCAATTGTTTTAGTTAAATTGTACAAAGTATTGAATGTGCTGGGATACCTTCAGGTAAACATTATCATTGGCTTTTTCCATTTCATGCTTTATACTTGCTTATGGTTATTAAATACTAAGAAGTAAGCTGTAAAAATTCTAATTAATTCCATTTTTTGGTGTCTCAAGCATTTTTTTGCTTATCATAAATTGAAGGCTAGATTCCCTTTCTTGCTTGCTTCAATTGGCATTACAATTATAATTAATATTTGCCTCTTAACTTGGAAAAAAATCTCAAAGTATATTGCTCCATAATTTGCAACTCTTGTTAATAATTCTATTGTTTAGGCAAATCAGAAATTCTTTTTGCTCCTCTACATGGCAAAATTCAAATTCATATGGATCCCAAATATCTTTTTGTTAATCATGTCCAGTACCTACATGCACTCTTCCTATAGCATTATTTCTGTGTGCCTTCACCAAGGTTATTTTCTTCTAGATGCTCTTTAGCCTGAGCTTCCTAAAAATATGGCAGCTAAGACTAAACATTATAATGCAAGTATGCCTGCTAAATAGAGCCATATTGAAGAAAGTCATCTTTCCTACTTTTGGACAGTAAGGTCTTCTTAATACAGATGAAGATTTTGAAAACAAATATTTTCTGAACTTCTTTTCAATTTTGTATTGTTGGTTTCTTTTCAATCTTTCTACTTCAATAAAAATCCCAGTATACATTTTATAGTAACTATAAGGTTTCAGAGTGTCTTTCTAAAGTATTCTGTGAGATAGATAGTATAATTATTGTTGTATCTGTTTTGCAGAGAGGAATCTGAGTCTGAGATAACAGATGACTTGTTTATTGTCATAGAACTAGTAATTGTCCAGGTGGAATTCAAAACAAGATCTCCTAGTCCAGGATTTTTTCAATTAAATAATCTGTTTATGTAACTCAGACTAAGTTTCTTTTCAAGACTTAGTGTATAAAAACATATTCACTTCTTCTATGAAAGGAATAGAAAGTAAAATGTTTAAGCAATGGTATTTCCATTAATTCATGTTATGGTGTTAAGCATCATATCCTCCTTTTGGGATTGCAATTTTCTTATCTGTAAAATGATATCTGAATTAAGTCCTCTAGCCAGAACTAGAAATATCCTAAAATATTAGTATTTTATTTCAGATACTGACATTAGGGAGATGAACTATTCCTGTCTGAGCAGTACCAGGTTCTTGCTTGTCCCCCAACTCTCAAACCCCATTCTTCAGGTTTTCCCACTGAGATGAATTTTTCTTACAATTCTATTAGTAAAGATTAGTGGGGAAAATTCCAAACCGAAAAATTACAGCCTAAACTCATCTTTAACTATCAATGCTATCTTCCTCTATTGTTAACAAATTCCTTTTTTTCCAAGGTTGCTTCTTTTAACATTCTTTCAGTCTTATAACAATAACCAATGTCCACATAGTACTTTACATTGTACAAAACAATTAAAATTAGATTTGTTAAGTAAGTACTAAAGATATTATTTTACTGAGAAGGAAACTCAGACTGAGAAAAATTAAATGACTTGCCTAGGATCATATATCCAGTGTGTCTTTGAAACAGGATTTGAAGCCAGGTCTTCCTGGTTCCAAGCCTTATACTATTCACTATACAACACTACTTTTCATTTCCTGATACTTGAAAAAGAAGCTTTCACATCTCTTGGTACCTTCTCTAGGACTGACTGACCCTTACTGCAAAGCCTCTAATTACTTAAACTTTTTTTTTGCCACAATTGCTCAACAACTCCCACCCTCTCTCTTTTCCTCCCTCTACCCCTTCCCCCCCATCTTTGTCTCTGTCTGTGTGTGTGTGTGTTTCATCTATGAACATCTGAGTCATTTCTCATAATCCTATATATGTTCAAGATTTGTCTGTCTTTTTACTTTTTTTTATTTATTTACACTTTTAAACAACCTGACATCTCTATTCCTCAATCTCCTTAATTATTATGACTTATGATTTCAATTTGCTTCAGAGATGTACCCATATATGTATATATATACATATATATGTATATATATATATATGAGCTTTTATTTTTTTCAAAATATATGCAGAAATAGGTTTCATCCCTTTAAAACTTTGTGCTCCAATTTTTTTCCCTCTCTCCTATCCTCCCCTCTTCCTTAGACATCCAGGAACCCAATATAGGTTAAACATGTGCAATTCTTCTAAACATATTTTCACATTTATCACACTGATAAGAAAAATCAGATCAAAAGAGATAAATGAGAAAGAAAAAAGCAAGCAAGTAAAGAATAACAACAACAAAGGTGAAAATACTATGTTGTGATCCAGATTCATTGTCCTTAGTCCTCTCACTGGGTACAGATGACTTTCTCCATCACAACTCTACTGGAATTTCTCTGAATCACCTCACTATTGAAAAGAGCCAAATCCATCACAGTTGATCATCACATAATCTTGTTGTTTTTCTGTGCAATGTTCTCTTGGTTCTACTTTATTTAACATCAGTTCATGTAAGTCTCTCCAAGCTTTTCTCAAATAAGCCTGCTGATCATTTCTTATAGAACAATAATATTCCATTATATTACTATGCCGTACTTTATACAGCCATTCTTCAATTGATGGTCATTCCTCCAGTTTCCAGTTCCTTGCCACTACAAAAAGGACTGCTATAAACATTTTTGCACATGTACTTCCTTTTTTTTTTTTTTTTGCTGAGGTAATTGGGGTTAAATGATTTTTTTGCCCAGGGTCAGACAACTAGGAAGTGATGTGTCTGAGGTTAGATTTGAACTCAGATCCTCCTGACTTCAGGGCTGGTACGCTATCCTCCTTTTCCCTTTTTAATGATATCTCTGGGATATAGATCCAGTAGAGGATGTGTTGGATCAAAGGCTATGCAGTTTGATAGCTTTTGGGGCATTTTCAAATTGCTCTTTATAATGGTTGAATCAGCTCACAGTTCCACCAACAATGTATTAGTGTCCCAGTTTTCCCACATCCCCTCCAATATTTATCATTATCTTTTCCTGTCATTTTAGCCAATCTGAGAGGTATGTCATGGTACCTCACAGTTGTCTTACTTTGCATTTCTCTAATCAATATTCAGATTTTTTTATATATGACTAGAAGTGGCTTTAATTTCTTTTTTTTTCTTTTTTTTTATTTTAAGCTTTTTATTTGTATAACATATGTATGGGTAGTTCCCCAACCTTGATCTTTAAAAAGCTTTCCAATACAGATTTTACCCCCAGTCCCCTCCCCTCCCCTAGATGGCAGGAAGTCCACTACATGTTAATAATGTTGAAATGCTTGAGAAGTTATGCAAGAAAAATCCTATCTACAAGAAAAAAAGAATCAGAGAAAGGCAACACAATGCAAGCAAATGTCAATAGAGATCATGAAAATGTTACGTTGTGGTCCATATTTCATGTCCCTCTTTCTGGGTGTATATGGTTTTCTTCAGTGAACAACTGGAACTGGTTTGAGACAATTCTTTATTGCAGAGAGCCATGTCCATCAGAATTGATCATCATGTAATCCTGTTGTTGCTGTGCATGATGATCTCCTGGTTCTGCTCGTTTCACTCAGCATCAGTTCATGCAAGTCTCTCCAGGCCTCTCTGAAATCGTCCTGCTGGTCGTTTCTTACAGAACAATAATATTCCATAACATTCATATACCATAATTTATTCAGCCACTCTCCAATTGATGGGCATCCCTTCAGTTTCCAGTTTCTAGCCACTACAAAAAGGGCTGCCACGAACATTCTTGCACATGTGGGTCCCTTTCCCTCCTCCAAGATCTCTTTGGGATATAGGCCCAGTAGAAACACTGCTGGGTCAAAGGGTATGCACAGTTTGACAACTTTTTGAGCATAGCTCCAAATTGCTCTCCAGAATGGTTGGATCTGTTCACAGTTCCACCAACAATGTATTAGTGTCCCAGTTTTCCCACATCCCCTCCAACATTCATCGTTATCTTTTCCTGTCATTTTAGCCAATCTGACAGGTGTGTAGTGGTACCTCAGAGTTGTCTTGATTTGCATTTCTCTGATCAATACTGATTTGGAGCAACTTTTCATATGACTAGAGATGGTTTTAATTTCATCATCTAAAAATTGTCTGTTCATATCCCTTGACCACTTATCTATTGAAGAGTGGCTTGAATTCTTATATATATGAGACAATTCTCTATAAATTTAAGAAATGAGGCCTTTATCAGAACCATTAAATGTAAAGATGATTTCCCAATTTGATGCTTCCCTCCTCATCTTGTCTGCATTTGTTTTGTTTGTACAGAAACTTTTTAACTTAATGTAGTCAAAATTATCCATCTGGTGTTCAATTAGGAGTTCCAAGTCTTCTTTGGACATAAATTTGTTCCACCTCCACAGGTCTGAGAGATAAACTATATTACGTTCCTCTAACTTGCTTACAAAGTCCCTCTTTATATCTAGATCATGAACCCATTTAGATCTTATCTTGGTATGTGGTGTTAGGTATGGGTCAGTGGCTTTAATTTCTTTATATGAAAATTGTCTGTTTATGTCCTTTGACGATTTATCAATTGTACCCATGTATTTATACATTGATACTCTAGTCTCATTCTTTCAAGGTCAAGCAAGCTATGTGTATTTCTCAGATTTCTTGGGTATCCTGAAAAATCTGTGTGAGGGTCATTTTTCTTTGTTCTTAATTTGATGACCCAACTATGATTTCCCATCTTATAGAGGGCTGGTGTTCAGCACCATGTTTATATTTAACTACTTAATATTGATTGCCTTTTATAAAGGGACATTAAATACAATGATACAATGAAAACAAACATACAAACATTTCCCCTAACATCTCTGAGAAAGCATGATAACCTTATATCCCTTCAGTTTTGGGGGAAAGAATTTTTATCTCAAATCCTGGCTCAAATGATAAATAACATTGGTTCTCCTAAACTCCTTTCCAAAGGAGACATTGCTGCAGATTATTCCATCTTCTTTTTAATTGTATTTTCCCCAAATACATATAAAGTTAGTTTTAACATGCATTTTTGCAAGACTTTGTGTTCCAGATTTTTCCCACCCTCCATTATTTTCCCCATCCCCAAGACAGAAAGCAATTTGATATAAATTTGGTCATGTTGTAGAAGAAAAATGAGACTTAGAGGGATGGGAACATGAGAAAGAAGATAACAAACAAAAAATATTAAAATACTAAACTTTGATCCATATTCATTCTCTATAGTTCTCTCTCTAGATATGAATGGCATTTTCCATCCCAAATCTATTGGTATTGTCTTGGATGAGTCCTTCTTCTGCGCTGTGATCTTGAAGGTTATTTTCAAAAATTGCTCCTTGTTCTACAAGGCTCTGATGTTGGTTTAGCTGTACTACTCTATCTGGAACCCAACTCTCAGATTCCCAAGGTTCACTCTTCAGCTTTTAAGACTCCTAATATTAGAAACTCCACTCTTTAGAATGGAAAAGAAAAAGTAAAAAGGTTATGGAAGTCCTATTTATTGGGTGCTGTATAACCTGAAAGGAAAAAGCCACTGAAGCTCTATGTTTTACATTGTGGTTCCACCTTTGGATACTATTATGCCACCAAAGAGTAGTTGAAGGCAATGAGGGAAAGAATAGCAAAGAAGCAATTGAAGCTGATTTTTTTAAATGATCAATAAAAACAAAACAAAACAAAACAAAATGAAACAAAAAATTCTCTCTTACAAATAGGTCAACCAGAAACAGAATTTCCATATATTGTCCAGTCTCTTCAAGGATCACCATTATTCTTGTAGAAGCAGGTTTCTAGTGTCTTCTATGTGAAAACACTCTATTAGTAAAGTGATGGTTTCTACACCTTACCCAGACCTGCATCTTACATATATTTCAACTTTACCTCTCCTTTTCATCATTCAATTTAATTTAGTCTATGTTTCAGAATTCCTAGTTTCTCTTCTGATTCCAACTTTGACATTCTGTGATATAAATGCTCAATTTAGATTTAGGTGGGAAAAGATTAAAGTTATACATCAGGAATGAATTACTGAGGAAAAGATTATTTCACTTTATAGGTTTACTCAATTGGTAAAATGAGAATGTTGGACTAGATGGTCCCTTAGAAACCTTCGATCTCTAAAAATTTGAGATTTTAATCAGGGCTATTTTGTGGTGGTACTTGTTTTCAAGAATATTTTATCAACTCGGGTAGGGTAAATTAAAGGTAGATAACTTGTGCTCTGGGGAAACTAAGGGAGTTGAAAGGCAAGGGGCTAATCTGGAAAAGTAGGGCCAAGGAGTTGGGATAAATAAACTGAGTCAGATTACAGTTGGACATGAGAACAAGGGTATTTGAGATGGAAAGTAATGATAGAGTAAGGAATGAGAAAGTCTAGCAAATTTCTTTGTGCCAGCAGCAGTCCTTCAGTTATCTGTTTCTTGTCTCAAAGTTATGAGTCAATACTTTTCTGCATGTGATAACTATCCTGGCTTCCTTAGTCAGTCCCCTATGCCACTATTGTGAGTTCTCATTGCCTTAGTTTTCCTCCCCTAGAGCACACCTTCCCACACCACTATTTTTCTTACCTGTCAATTCCTTCTCACTTTGCATTTTCCAGGATGGAGAGTGATCTTTCTTTCACATTCCCTGAATACTCCAAATCAATTTTGTTTGGGTTTGGTTCCAATGATACAATAGATGTATTAAATAATCTTTCTAAGATGCTAATATCTATAATACTAATATTGTTAAGTGTACTTTTATATGTAGGGAAATTGAGAAAGAGATGGGAAAATAAATGTAAGCCCCTATATTATAAAAACTCTTAAAAATCAGATTCATTTCAGTGATCATTTAGCTTACTGAAAAAGTCCATTCATTTATTCTCCTAAATTAGAGTTGGTAAGTCAGTATGAGGTGCTCAAAGAAGGGATCAACAAACTCCTACACAACCCTGGAAACTCTTGCTATATACTTGGCAGGCCATTGATACTTAAATGACTCTATAATCTATAAATGATAAATCATTTCATCAATCAACCAATCAATTAACCAACCAACATTTATTAAATATCTACCATATTCCCAGCACTGTGCTGAAAGCAATGAAATTATATCAACATAGTATTAATACTCTTGATACCCAATTGCCCTCAATCCAGTTCATCCATCCATCCAGTAGAAACAAATGAATACTTTCCCTTTTAATCCCCTAATTACTACCAATTAGTAGCTTAGGCCAAGAAGGAAATGGAACCTGTGGAAAATTAAAATTTCAATAATAAGGACTGATTTCTGCCTTAGTGAGGACACATTATTCCTAAATCTAAATTGAATCCCAATTTTCAGTTGTGGAAGCCATTACCATAATGTTTCATGCTTAGCTATTTCCTATTGTAATATTGTGATTTCTCTGAGATGCTTCCTTTGAGGTTCTAAGAGAAACAATATGTAGAGAAGTTTTACTAATAAAAACTGTAGTTGTTTTGAAGCATAATAAGCAGTATATCTATCTTTCTGTCTCATTAAGTGCAATTGTACTGAAACCTTATCTGAGTTATAAGAGTCTCTGATTAAATTCCTCACTGTTTACTGTTCCATAACTATTTGAGAACTATCGTCTGCAAGGAATTTGAGAATGTATAACAGCTTTTACAACTACTTTAAAGATAAAATGAAAAAGGAAAGTTTAATACCTTAAAATGAATAGAAGTGTCACACTAGAGATTCACTATTTACTTTGAATTATATTGTTTTTATTGGCTACTATACAGCTTTTAAGGTTAAATAAACAATTTCAGGAATTGACTGATTCCTTCATTTGTATAAAGTGTGCTCAAGTGTGATAACAGCTTTCAGTGCTTCATGGTAATGTATGCTTTGAGCAAATGCAGGCATTGTGTCCTCAGAAATTATTATTCAACATTTGTCATGCATTTCAATGACTGTATGTCTCAGTATGCATAGAAAGCACTTCACTCAGAATCACCATGCAGAGATTCTTATCTTCTCAACAGAAGTCAGGCAAGAGAACAATATCTGAAGAAATCAATGCCATTCTTTGGCAAATACTGAATAAACTTGATGCCAGTCAAAGATGGGTATTTGAGAAAATTAATCATAAGTAAACTTCAACTAGTTAACCTATTCACATACACACACAAAAAAACTGAATTTCAAAACATTAAATGATTTCCTTTTATAGCCTTGCATATCTTCTCTGTTGGAGGACATTTTTTTTTCTTGGCTATACATTTTTTGTTGTTGTTGTTTTTGACAAGGGAAATCATTGTTTTTTTAATTATAGCTTTTATTTTCAAAATATATACATGGATAATTTTTGACATTCACCCCTACAAAACCTTTTGTTCTAATTTTTCCCCTCCCTTCTCTCTACCCCACCCCAGTCAGCAAGTGATTTAATATATGTTAAATATGTGCCATTCCTCTATATAGAGTACATTTTTCTTGCAGAAGAACTTGATCTACACATACTTTTTAAGTCACCATACACATATTATTATCATTCATTTCAATCCAATTGAACAAGAATTTATTAAATACTTACTATGTAGAATGTGCTACCCTGGGTCCTGGGATTTAAAAAAAAATGAAAACAGATTCTGCTCTCAAAGGTGTTAAGATTTCATTGGGGACAAATACTAACCATACGTAGAAATATATAATATATACAAAAGAAGTAGAGAATAATTTTAGGAATGGGGATATGCAATAAAAATATTTTTATTTTTGTGGGAAGGGTTGGAGTAGAAAGGAAAGGTCATGCGTAATTAATTGGTCCTTGGGCTGAGCTTTAAAAGAAAATCAAGATTCTAAAAGATGGAAGTAAAAAAGAATAGAATTTCAAGCTTGAGGGCACCTTGGACAAAGTCATGGAAGCAAAGAGTGAAATAGTGTATAAATAGAAGGAAGAATAGATTGATTGGAATAGAAGGAAGTAAAGTGAAATACCTGGGAAGGTGAGTTGAGTCAGTTTGTGAAGGGTCTTAAGTGCCTTACTGAAGAATTTAAACTAAATCCAATAAAAATCTTGGAGCTTTGTGAGCAAGGAAGTGACATGATCAGACCTGGAATTTAGGAAAACATTTTGGCATCTAAGTGGAGGACAGATTATGGAGGAAGAGGCTTAAGGCAGAAAGCCACATAGGAGGCTATTACAGGGGTTCATTTAAGGAATAATGAGGGACAGATTTAGGACAGATTTTTAACTATTTACATAAAATAATGATATAGAGATGAACATCTTGGTGACATGACTATATAACGAGTTTGATTCAGTATTTATTTTTGAAGAACTTAAACTGTTCAAATACCTGTGCTCAAGGAACTTGCATTTTGGCAATGGGATGAAGAAAAGATAAGTTTTTTATAAGGGAATTTAAGAATGAAGACAAAAGTAATACACATGAGGAATAGTTTGTTCAAATGACGATTTCAGGCAACAGGTAATAGTCATTTTGGGGGAAATGTAGATTATTTAAGTGGAGTAATATATAATGAATTCAAATTGAAATAAGTAAGAAATGGAAGGATTAGAGGGAGATTATAGAGATCTTTTAAAAAGCAAGGCTGATAAAAGTATAATAGCATGTTTTCTTCTTAGTTATTTACTGTTCTACCCCATGATTTGAAAGAATATGTATTATACAGGTTCTATCTAGGACACTATTACATTAGAATAACTTTTATTTTCAATCTCAAAAAAAATCATTTATGTCATCTAGTCTTATTGATACAAATTTGATGGATACCCATCTTTAAAACAGATTCTTAATCAACAAAATGCAAAACAATTTTTTTATTAAAGCTTTTTATTTGTATAACATATGTATGAGTAGTTCCCCAACATTGATCTTTAAAAAGCTTTCCATTACAAATTTTACCCCCAGTCTCCTCCCCTCCCCTAGATGGCAGGAAGTCCACTACATGTTAATAATGT
>JAJPUD010023821.1:0-19496 GCA_023553655.1 Myrmecobius fasciatus | reverse complement strand
TATTGGGGTTAAGTGACTTGCCCAGGGTCACACAGCTAGGAAGTATCTGAGACCAGATTTGAACTCAGGTCCTCCTGACTTCAGGGCTGGTGCTCTAACCACTGCGCCACCTAGCTGCCCCGAAAATAGTTAATTTCAAAGAGTTGATGTTATCCCAGCAGCAAGCAACAGAAATAAACAATGTGTACATTAAAAAAGAATGCTTTTCTGCCTTTGAACAATTTTTATTATAGTCTGAACATTTTGTAGCTATGTGCTAAAATTAAACTGCTCTATTAATTTCAAACATTTAGGAAAATTTCTCCAAAATTTAATGTGTTTCCAGTCTGGCTACTCTCATCCATATAAATATGTTCAACCAGCATTTGTTAAGCACCTACTCTGTGCAAGAAAAAAATTCTAGGTCCTTGACATGCACAAACAAAATAAAAAAAGATGTTTGAGTTTCTATTCTGTGTTGAATATAATGTGTTCTCGATGTTGATCATCTACGTTCCTAATAATGTCTTTTACATTTCATGTGCAAATTGTTATTTCCTAAGGACACAACAGATTATACCTAGATTAAAGTCTTTTATTATATTCACCCAATCATTATTTATTCACCCAATTAGCAAAGCCATGAAATCAGAATGATTTTTAAGGACTTTCTAAACTAAAGCAATCCTTCCATGAAATTTCATAATTTCTTTTTTGTTTTGGGAATCCTGATCCTAACATATATATATATATATATATATGATCAAGAAAATAGATGAACTAGTTACTTGTGAATGAGAGAAAACAATTGCATAACTCAAGTGAATTACTGATACTTCTGTGAGCCAAGGTAAAATGCAATATTATATTGAGCTATTCGTGCATGGAGAATTCATGCTAAAACATGAATAAGAATTGTTTCTAGTCCAGGGTCAAGTTTAAGAGGGTCAATTATTCTATAATTTAGGATCTGATGATTTTATTTCTTTTTTTTTCTTTTTCTAGTCAAATTGACCAAAGGTTTATTTATTTTGGTATTTTTCCCATCAAACTAACTCTTAGTTTTATTCATTAGTTCAGCAATATTCTTAGTTTCAATTTTATTAATCTCCCTTTTGAGTTTCAAAATTTATAATTTGGTGTTTTTAATTTGTTCTTTTTCTAGCTTTTATATTTGCATGCCCAATTCAATGATTTCTTCTTTATCTATTGTATTCAAGTAGCTATTTAGAGATATAAAATTTCCCCTAAGAACTGCTTTGACTGCATCTCATATTTGTATGTTGTCTCATTATTTTTATTCTCTTGGATGAAATTATGGATTGTTTCTGTGATTGGCAGTTTGACCCATCATTCTTTAGAATTAGATTATTTAATTTTCAATTGATTTTTATTCTATTTCTCTCTATTCTTTTATGAATATAAATTTTTATTGCTTTATGGTCTGAAAAGGAAGCATTTACAATTTCTGCCTTTCTTCATTTGATTGTGAGGTTTTTATGCTCTAATATATGTCAATTTTTGTGTAGGTGCCACGTACTACTGAGAAAGAGGTATATTCCTTTTTGTTCCTATTCAGTTTTCTCCAGAGGTTTATCATATATAGGTTTTCTAGAATTCTATTAATTTCCATAGTTTCTTTCTTGTTTATTTTGTGAATAGATATGTCTGATTTTGAGAGGGAAAGATTGAGGAACTTCATTAGCATAGTTTTGCTCTCTGTTTCTTTCTATAACTGGCTTAAAATATTCTGTCATTAAAAAAGTATTCTAAGTCAAAAATTGGGCTGCTCTCACTGGATATATACACATTTAATATTGTTACTACCTCATTATCTACAGTACCCTTTATCAAGTTGCAATTTCCTTCCTTATATCTTTTGATAAGATCTATTTTTACTTTTGCTTTATCTAAGATCAGAATTGCTAGACCCGAGTTGTTTTTTTTTTTTACTTCAGCTGAAGTGTAATAAATACTGTTCCAGTATTTTATCTTTATTCTGTATGTACCTCTCTGTGTCATATTTGTTTCTTATCAACAAAATATTGTAGGATTCCGTTTTTTAATCCACTCTGCTTTTTGCTTCCATTTTATAGGAGAGTTCATCCCATTCATATTCACAGTTATGATTATCAGATTTGTATTTCTCTCCTGTTCTCTCCCCTATATATACTTTATTCTCTCTTTCCACCCTGTATTTAGTAGTGTTTTTTTACTCATGCCACCCACTACCTTATTAACATACTCTACAGATTATCTTTTCTTATATCATCCTTTCCCTCATTCTCTTACCTTTTCCCCTACTGTTTCTGCTCTCTTATGTTCTGCCCCTTCTTTTTCTTTTCTTTTTTTCCTACTTCTTTATAATGCTAGATAATTTTCCATATCCTATTGCATGATTAAGTTATTCCATCTTAGAGCCAAAACTGATAAGATCAAGCTTCAGACAATGCTTATCCTCCTCCCCTTTCCCCCTCAATTGTAATATGTCTTTTGCATCTCTTCATGTGATCTAATTGTTTCATTTGACTCCCCTTTCCTCTTTTTCCAAAAGAGACCTTTTCCCACCCCATAATGTCTTTTTCTTTGATATAATCACATCAGAAACTATTTACAACTACATCTTCAATCCATGTGATGGCCTCCCTCTGTCGGTCTCACTAATAGAGACAGTTCTCAAGAGTTACAGATATATTTTTTCCAAACAGGGATGTAAACATTTTAACCTTCAAATAACATATATTTTCCTCCTGTTTACCTTCCTGTGCTTCTCTTGAGCTATATGTTTGTAGACTAAAATTTCTGTTTAGTTCTGTTTTTAAAAGAAATGATTTAATTTTTTTTGTACTTCATTGAAGATTCATCTCCTCCCCTGGAAGATGACTCTAAGTCACATTGAATAGTTAATTCTTAGTTGCAACCATAAGTCCTTTGCCCTGTAGGATATGGTATTCTAGGCCTTCTGATCCTTTATTGTAGAAACTGCCAGATGCTGGGTAATCCTGACTGTTGTTCTTTGATATTTGTCTGGCAGCTTGCAGTATTTTTTCCTTGAGATTTTGGTTCTGGAGTTTTGTAACAACATTCCCTGGGGTTTTCCTTGTGGGATCTCTTTCTGAAGGTGATCGATGGATTCTTTAAATGAGTGTTTCTCCTTCTATTTCTAAAATATTTAAAATATCAGGGAAGTTTTCCTTAATGATCTCTTGAAAAATACTATCCAGGTTCCTTTTTTTTGGTCATGGCTTTTAGGTAGGCCAATTATTTTAAAGTGTCTCTTCTGGATCTATTTTCTAGGTCAGCTGTTTTTCCAATGAGGTATTTCACATTTCCTTCCATTTTTAAAATTCTTTATACTTTGACTGATTCTTGCTCTCTCGTGGAATCATTAGCTTACATTTGCCCCATTCTAGCTTTTAATGTGTGATTTTCTTCAGTTAGCTTTTAGATCTCTTTTTCTATTTGGTTAATTCTACTTTTGAAGGTGTTTTCTTCAGTGGATTTTTTTTTTTTTGCATTTGGTCAATTGTATTTTTTATGTAATCATTTTTTAGTCAATTTTTTCCTTCCTTTTCTAAGCTTTTCATTCTCTGGTGTATATATTTCATTTCTTTCCTCATGTTTTCTTCTACCTCTCTTATTTGTCTTTTAATGCCATTTAGAGAATTTCCAAGAAGCTTCTTTGACATTGAGACCAATTCATATCATTCTTTGAGATTTCCTCTGTGGACATATTGTCCTCATACAAGTTGGTGTTCTGGTCTTCCCTATCACCATAGTAGCTTTCTATGCTCAAGGTTTTTTTCTGTTTCTTGCTGATTATCTTTCCCTTTCTTTTGGTATTTCCTCTCTTTTTACTTTACAGTGGAGCTTTGCTCCTAATGTAAAGAGCACCCTGTCCCATGCTTCCTTTGCAGTTCTGAGTCTTGAGTTTTAGCACAGAGGCCCCTTGTGTTTGTAGCAAGTAACTTTGCCTACTCTTGTCAGGAAACATCCTGCTTTCCCAGACTTTGCTTTCTGAGTTGCAACTGGAGGCTGCCCCACTGTTCTGTTTCTTTACTGATCCAGGACTGAGGTTCTTAGCCACTGACTTACTGTGATTAAGACCCTCTCACTGGCTTTGCAAGAGTCTTTCTGAGTTGGGCTGAACACTCTTTTCACCTAAATGAAACTGACCTTTTCTCAAACTGGAGAGTGGTTTCATTCTGTCAGACTCTGTTAAGAGGCTTGGTTTCAAGATGTTTTCTAGGGGAAAGTGGGAGAGCTTGAACAGATTCCTGAATTTACTCCACAATCTTGGCTCTACCTCTGGAATTCCTCCTATAATTTAGGGTCATTTTTGGTTTTCATCCTGCATGGATAAATTGATTTGGTGACAAGATATAAAGTGAAATTTTAAGATTTAAGAGAACTAAAATAGTTAGATAGTCTAGTTATTTTGGTCCTGTTCATGACTCCATTTATGTACTCCTTTATGAAACAATTAAATGTATATATCAACCTGATTGAAAATAAATAGTAGTATAAAATAGCATTAGTTGTGAAATTCTTTTTAATTACTTGGCTCCACAAGGTTAGAAGGATTCCATGTCATCTATAAAAATAACTTTATTTTCCTTTTCTGTAGATCATATAACTTATAAAAGAATATTGCTATACCAATATGTTAAGTTGATTTGGCACATGTTAATAAATAGAAAGGAAATGGTGATTTCTTCATTCATTTACTTAATTAAGGATATGCCATTGTGATTGAAATGTAACGATCTCTTTTTAGATATTTCTATGATGTTTTATTACCATTTGAAATGCTTCAACTGTTGAATGCTTTCACATTTTGAATTTTCAAAAACATCAAGAGTAAAGTAGAATTCTGCATATTATGGTTAAAAAACAGAAGACAATTAAGAGAGAAGCAGAGCCAAGATAGCAGAATAAAAACAGAGACTCACCCAACCTCTCCCAAATTCTCCTCCAAAAAGTTTTAAAATAAAGCTTCAAAATAAATGTTGGAGCCCCTAAAACAAAACATTTTAAAACAATAACAGCAACAAAGATGGGATGAAATAATATTCCTTTCTAAGGCAACTTAGTTAGATCTCATTAAATACTTCTCTAAGAAGAGAGCACAGTCAGCCAATGCCACACCCAGAACACCAACAGTAAGATCAAGTGGTGAGACCTTGGGTCCCTGTACAAGATGGTAGTAGATCATTCCACACGTAAGCCAGCATAATCGAATGCTCAGTGAGGAAACTCATCAGAAGGAGATTACAAGGAACCATTTGCTATTATTAACTATAGGACTCTTTTGCATTGTTTGTATTCATTTTCAGGTTGCAATTCCAGGTGAAGACAGAACATTAGCAAACTATGGATCTAGACAAGAGGGGAACAAGGACACTGGTCACAGTTGTGAAATAGAAAATAGTACTTGTGGTCATTCATCAGCTGGAGTACATGTCAGAAGAGCAGAGACCACACCTTTCTTTTGTAATACCACATCAGAAGAACTGAAAACTTACACATACCAGAATTAGTTCTGAAAACAACAGAATAAGAAACCTGAAGTTTCAGATTGTGATCCCTCCATCCCAGGAACAGAGTCCTAATTTAATATAAAATAAAAGGTAAATGTGCAACAATAAAATAAAATTAAACTAAACAAACAAAATAAAATAAAATCCTGATCATAAAAATACTATGCTGAGAAAGAAAATTAAAATAAATTAAACAAACAAAAAACTTCAGAAGAAAACAAAAATGTCAAAAAATGGCTACATTAAAAGCCTTTCCCCCCCTCTTTTTAAATGCAATTGGGATTAAGTGACTTTCCTGGTGTCATACAGCTAGAAAGTATTAAGAATGTGAGACCAGATTTGAACATAAGTCCTCCTGACTCCAGGACCAGGGCCAATGCTCTCTCCCCTGTTCCATATAACTGCTCTTAAAAAAAAAAAAAGCTTTAAAAAATTGAATTAGAAATTCACACACACCCAATTTAAAAAATAATTTAAAAATGATCTTTAAGGGGGCGGAGCCAAGATAGGGAACTGCAGACAGCGTTCTCTGTGAGCTCCTGAGACCTTCCCTCAGACCCAGACAAATTGAGCCTCCGAACTGGTTCGGGAGTGAGGGCTCCACCAAACACTTGGACTACAATGCACTGCAATCAACAATCTACTTTGAAAAAACTTCAGAGAAGGTTAGCCTCAGGGGAAATCGGCTGCTGGTTGCAATCAGACTCCAGCCAGGCCAGAAGTCAGGGCTGCGATAGAGGAGCGGATTTTAGGCAGCCAGGAAGCCCCTGGGAGACACCTGGGCCACTTTGATCTGCTTGCCGGAAGGTGCTTTGGCAGATCAGCCTTTGGTAAAGGGTGCATGGAGAGTAGCTGAAAACGTGGTCCTAGTGCGGATCTAGCCTGACCAGCCTCAGACCAGAATTCAACTCGGCAAACTGCCCCAGGGCAAATTGAAACTACAGTAGTACTCCATGCTGGTGACTGATACCTCAGCTGAAAACCATGAGTAAGAAGCAGAAGAGAGCTCTCACCATAGACAGCATTTACGGAGAGAAAATGGAGAAGTCCCTAGATCCTGAGATTCTGAAAACAATCCCAGATGAAGCCACAAAGGCAGACTTAAGCTGGTCTCCCTTCCAGAAGGCTTACGTGGAAGATTGCATAAATAATTTCAAAAGAGAGCTAGAAGAAGAATGGGGAAATAAATTGAGATCAGGGCAACAGAGATATCAAAAACTGCAAAACAGGACTGGTGAATTGGAAAAAGAAAACAATTCACTGAAAAATAAAATTGGTGAATTGAAAAAAACCACCAATTCACTGGAAAATAAAAATGGCAAATTGGAAAAAGACAACAATTAACTGAAAAACAAAATTGGTGAATTGGAAAAAAAAAACAACAATTCATTGAAAAACAAAAATGGTGAATTGGAAAAAATCACCAATTCACTGGAAAATAAAAATGGCAAATTAGAAAAAGACAACAATTAACTGAAAAACAAAATTGGTGAATTGGAAAAAGACAACAATTCATTGAAAAATAAAATTGGCAAAATGGAAAAAGAATGCATTGAACCAAGAAATTAAATTGGCCAGCTACAAAAGGAGCTACAAAAGATAACTGAAGGAAATAATACCTTAAAATTAAAATTGAACAAATTGAAGTGAATGACTCAATAAGACTTCAAGAATAAGTGAAACAAAAACAAAAAAAAATGAAAAAATAGAAGAAAATATGAAATATCTCCTAGGAAAAACAACTGACTTGGAAAACAGATCCAGGAGAGACAATCTAAGGATTATCGGACTCCCTGAAAGCCACGATGAAAAAAGAGAACCTTGATGCTATTTTCCAGGAAATTGTGAAAGAGAACTGCCCTGATGTTTTAGAATCAGAAGGCAAAATTGGTATTGAAAGAATTCACTGATAACCTCCTGAAAGAGACCCCAAAATTAAAACCCCAAGGAATATTGTGGCCAAACTTCAGAACTATTGCACCAAGGAAAGCATATTGCAAGCAGCTAGAAAGAAACAGTTCAAATACCGAGGAACTGTAATTAGAATTACATAGGATCTGTCAGCTTCCACATTGAAGGATCGAAGGGCCTGGAATCAGATATTCTGAAAGGCAAAAGAACTTGAATTACAGCCAAGAATAAGTTAACCAGCTAGAATGAGCATTATCTTCCAGGGAAGAAGATGGTCATTCAATGATACAGGAGAATTTCACCTATTTCTGATGAAAAGACCAGATCTGAACAAAAAATTTGACCTCCAAATACAGAACTCAAGAGAAGCATAAAAAGGTAAAAAGGAAAGAACTCTTGAGAACTATATTTCTACTATAGGTATCCTTAAAGAATGGGGGTATAATTCGATTTTTCCTTGATAATAATGGAAAGGAAATTAGAGGTGGAAGGGATACCATACTGAAAAAAAGGGGGGGGGTGAAGGAGGCAAAATAAAGTAAAAATAAAGGAGGTGAAATAAGGCAAAATCTCATAAAGAGACATAGAAGATCTAATATAATTGAGGGAAAGAAGGGAGGGTGATGAGTATTGTGTAAACCTTACTCTCATTAGATTGGACTCTAAGAGAGTATATCAGACACATTTGGCTTCAAAGAAAGGCCTTACCCTCCTTGTGGGAAGGTGGGAGGGAAAGGAGGAAAGAAAAGGGATAAACTAATAGAAGGATTAGGGGAAAAGTATAAAGGGGAGGGAGGGACTCTAAAGGAGGGAGGAATATTGGTGGGAGGTGGTCATCAAAAATAAAGTACTGGGGAGGGGGGAAGGGAGAGAGGGGAAAGGGAAGAGAAAATCATAACTCTGGTTAAATAAGATGGCAGGGAATACAGATATAGTTATTTTAACTGTGAATGTGAATGGGATGAACTCTCCCATAAAACGGAAGCAGGTAGCAGACTGGATTAAAAGTCATAATCCTACAATATGTTGTTTACAAAAAACACATCTAAAACATAGAGATACATACAGAGTGAAGGTAAAGGGCTGGAGCAGAATCTTCTATGCTTCAGGCGAACAAAGAAAGGCAGGGGTAGCAATCCTTATCTCAGATCAAGTAAAAACAAAAATAGATCTAATTAAAAGAGATAAGCAAAGAAACTATATTTTACTAAAGGTTACCATAGACAATGAAGCAGTATCAATACTAAACATAGATGCACCCAGTGGTATAGCCTCCAAATTTCTAGAGGAGAAACTAACAGAGATGCAAGGAGAAATAGACAGTAATACTATACTAGTGGGGGGAGCTCAAACTTGCTCTCTCAGAATTAGATAAATCAAATCACAAAATAAATAAGAAAGAAGTTCGGGAGGCAAACAAAAGGCTAGAAAAGTTAGGTATGATAGATCTCTGGAGGAAACTGAATGGTGATAGAAGGGAGAATACTTTTTTCTCAGGGGTTCATGGAACTTATACGAAAATTAATCATGTGTTAGGGCATAAAAACCTCAAAATAAAATGCAGAAAAGCAGAAATAGTAAATGCATCCTTCTCAGATCATGATGCAATAAAACTCACATGTAATATAAGGCCAGGAGAGAATAGGTCACAAGTTAATTGGAAATTAAATAATCTAATCCTGAAGAATGAATGGGTGAAAGAGCAAATCATAGACACAATCGATAATTTCATACCAAAATTTGAGGGACACAGCTAAAGTGGTTATAAGGGGGGTAATTTTATATTTCTAGATGCTTACTTGCATAAAACAGAGAAAGAGAAGATCAATGAACTGGGCTTACATTTTAAAAAGCTAGAAAAAGTCCAAATTAAAAACCCTAAATTAAATACCAAATTGGAAATTCTGAAAATTAAAGGGGAGATCAATAAATTTGAAAATAAGAAAACTATTGCATTAATAAATAAAACTAAGAGTTGGTTTTATGAAAAAACCAATAAAATAGATAAGCCTTTAATTAATTTGATTAGAAAAAGGAAAGAGGAAAATCAAATTGTTAGTCTCAAAAATAAGGGAGAACTTTCCTCCAATGAAGAGGAAATTAGAGTAATAATTAGGAGTTTTTTTTGCCCAACTTTATGCCAATAAATTTGATAATGTAAATGAAATGGAGGAATATCTACAAAAATATAGATTGCATAGGTTAATAGAAGAGGAAATAAATTATTTAAATAGCCGCATTTTCGAAAAAGAAATAGAGCAAGGTATTAATCAACTCCCTAAGAAAAAATCTCCAGGGCCAGGTTGATTTATATGTGAATTTTACCAAACATTCAAAGAACAATTAATCCAAATACTATATAAACTATTTGAAAAAATAGGGAAAGAAGGTGTACTACCAAATTCCTTCTATGACACAGATATGGTGCTGAAAGCTAAACCAGGTAGGGAGAAAACTTAGAAAGAAAACTATAGACCCATTTCCCTAATGAATATTGATGCAAAAATTTTAAATAAGATTTCAGCAATGAGATTACAGAAAGTTATCCCCAGGATAATACACCATGATCAAGTAGGATTTATACCAGGAATGCAGGGCTGGTTCAATATTAGGAAAACTATTAGCATAATCAATTATATTAATAACCAAATTAACAAAAACCATATGATTATCTCAATAGATGCAGAAAAAGCCTTTGATAAAATCCAACACCCATTCCTATTAAAAACACTGGAGAGTATAGGAATAAATGGGCTTTTCCTTAAAATGATTAGTGGTATCTACTTAAAACCTTCCACAAGCATCATATGTAATGGAGTCAAAATAGAACCATTCCAAATAAGATGAGGAGTGAAACAAGGATGACCACTGTCACCATTATTATTTAATATTGTCTTAGAAATGTTAGCTTTGGCAGTAAGAGAAGAAAAAGAGATTAAAGGAATTAGAGTAGGTAATGAGGAAACCAAATTATCACTCTTTGCAGATGACATGATGATATACGTAGAGAACCCTAAAGACTCAACTAAAAAACTACTAGAAACAATTCACAACATTAGCAAAGTTGCAGGATACAAAATAAATCCACATAAAGCATCAGCATTTTTATATATTACCAATAAAGTTCAGCAGCAAGAGATACAAAAAGAAATTCCATTCAAAATAACTGTTGATAGTATAAAATATTTGGGAATCTATCTGCCAAGGAAAAATAAAGAACTATATGAACTAAACTACAAAACACTTTCCACACAAATAAAATCAGACCTAGTCAATTGGAAAAACTTAAAATGCTCATGGGTAGGCCGAGCGAATATAATAAAAATGACACTACTACCCAAACGAATTTACTTATTTAGTGCCATACCAATCAAACTCCCAAGAAATTATCTTACAGATCTAGAAAAAATAGTAGCAAAGTTCATTTGGAAAAACAAAAGGTCAAGAATTTCAAGGGGATTAATGAAAAAAAAGGCTGGTGTTGCTGGACTTGCTGTACCAGATCTAAAACTATATTACAAAGCAGCGGTCATCAAAACCATTTGGTACTGGCTAAGAAATAGAGCAGTCGATCAGTGGCACAGGTTAGGTTATCTATCTAGGCAATCTAGGCAATAACTATAGAAATTTTGTCTTTGATAAACCCAAAGACCCCAGCTTTTGGGATAAGTAGTCACTATTTGACAAAACTGCTGGGAAAATTGGAAACTAGTGTGGAAGAAATTAAGGCTTGACCCACACCTAACACCACATACCAAGATAAGATCTAAATGGGTTCATGATCTGCATATAAAGAGTGATACTATAAGTAAATTAGAGGAACATAATATAGTTTACCTCTCAGACCTATGGAGATGGAATAAATTTATATCCAAAGAAAAACTGGAACTCTTAATTGAAAATCAGATAACTTTGACTATATTAAGTTAAAAAGTTTTTGTACAAACAGAATCAATGCAGACAAGATTAGGAGGGAAGCAATAAATTGGGAAATCATCTTTACATTTAAGGGTTCTGATAAAGGTCTCATCTCTAAAATATATAGAGAATTGTCTCATATTTATAAAAATTCAAGCCATTCTCCAATCAATAAATGGTCAAAGGATATGAACAGACAATTTTCAGAGGACGAAATTAAAACTATTTATAGTCACATGAAAAGGTGCTCCAAATCACTATTGATCAGAGAAATGCAAATCAAGACAACCCTGAGGTACCACTTCACACCTGTCAGATTGGCTAAAATGACAGGAAAAGTTAATGATGAATGTTGGAGGGGATGTGGGAGGGCTGGGACACTGATGCATTGTTGGTGGAGCTGTGAACGGATACAGCCATTCTGGAGAGCAATTTGGAGCTATGCTCAAAAAGTTATCAAATTGTGCATACCCTTTGACCCAGCAGCATTTCTATTGGGCTTAGATCCCAAAGAAATCATAAAGGAAGGAAAGGGCCCCACATGTGCAAGAATGTTTGTGGCAGCCCTTTTTGTAGTGGCTAGAAACTGGAAATTGAATAGATGTCCTTCAATTGGAGAATGGCTGAATAAATTATGGTTTATGAATATTATGGAATATTATTGCTCTGTGAGAAATGACCAGCAAGACGATTTCAGAGAGGCTTGGAGAGACTTGCATGAACTGATGCTGAGTGAAATGAGCAGAACCAGGAGATCATTATACACTGCAACAACAGTACTATATGACGATCAATTCTGATGGACATGGCTCTCTTCAACAATGAAATGTTTCAAACCACCTCCAATTGTTCACTGAAGAAAGCCATACACACCCAGAGAGAGGGATGTAAAATGTGGACCACAACATAACATTCTCATACTCCTTGATTAATGTTTGCTTACATTGTGTTTCCTTTATCTGATATATCTATTGTGTACATAAGATTTTTCTTGCACAACAATGATAAGTTTGGAAATATGTATACATATATTCAATTTGCCAATATTTTAACATAATTAACATGTAGTGGATATCCTGCCATCTAGGGGAGGGCTGGGGTGTTGGGGGGAAAATTTGTAACAGAAAAGCTATGTAAGGGTTAATGTTGAAGAATTACCCACACATATGTTATGCAAATAAAATAAAAAAAATAAAAAAAATGATCTTTAAAATCAAGTGAGAGAGGTAGAGAATTGAGAGTGATAGAAAAAGAAAATGAACAAATGTTCATATGGCAAAAGAAGTATGAAAATTCTATGAACAAAATAACTCTTTAAATACTAGAATTGTAAAAAGTTTTCAACACAAATAAAACAAATGGAGATCAGAAGGAAAGCTGAAAAGTGGAGGGAAATTATAGACAGATCCTTGGATAGAAGTCTCTTGTTTCAAATATGTAAAGAACTTTGTCAAATCTATAAAATGTGAGTCATTTCCTAATTGGCTGATAGAGGATATGAACAGGCTGTTTTCCAATGAATAAATCAAGACAATTTATAGTCATGTGAAAAAATGCTCTAAATCATTATTGATTAGAGAAATGCAAATTAAAACTGCCTTGGGATATTATTTTACACATATAAAATGATCTAGAATCATAGAGAGGGAAAGTGATAAATGTTTCAGGGAATATAGAAATGTTGAGCTGATCTAACCATTGTAGAAAGAGATTTTGAATTATGACCAAAGGGTTGTGTAGTTGTCTACCCTTTGCCCCAGAAATACCACTATTTTGTCTGTTAGGGAAAATTAAAAGGAACCTAGTTGTTCTAAAATAATTATAGCTCAGACCTATTATTAGCAGAACCAAAAGAACATTATATATAGTAACAGCAGTACTAGTTTAAAGACAACTTTAGGCAACCAAGTAATTTTGGAAAAAAAAAATAAAAGAAAATGTTAAATATCTCATTGGAAAAAGATCTGACTTGCAAAATAGATTGAGGAGAGATATTTAATAATAATTGGGCTATCTGAAAGCCATGTTAAAAAAGAAGTTTTATACATCACATTTTAAGAAAATTTTGAGAGGCAAGATGACAGAGGGCATACAAGACTTTGCCTGAGCACTTCCTGGTGTGTGGGATATTCAGGCCCTCATCTTAATAATCAATACTTTAGAGGCATCTCAAGGTATATAACAAAGGCTTTATTCAGGAATTCATGAGTACTGGGTAGTCCCACAATGGATCGAATAAGTAGTCCAAAGTTGGGAGAGCCAGAGCCTAGAACATCTTTGTAGCTTTTATACAATCCAGAACAAAGAAAGTCCCAAGCCCACCCCTATTTTTCCTTTCCACACATTCTAATTGGTTATATATGCTTTAACTTTCTTTATTTAGGAACTGGAATGTTGACAGCTTATAAATCAGACTACTTTCTACGTTCCCTTCCACCCCAGAAACCACAACTTAGGCCCTCAGGCTTTGTTTCATTTAGTCTATAGTCCTGAGAGATCTTCACTCCAATTGTCACACTCAGTGGCTTCCCTGAAAATCAACACCAGATCAAGCCTCTGGATGGATGTGGAATAGAACCCACAAGGATTTAGAGTGTAACAAATTTCCAATAGAATATATCTTGGAAGGATTTTAGGAAAGGTTTGTCTCAGTTGGGCAGGGGCGATGCAGTTCAGTGCAAATGTAGAGCAGAGGAATCCAGAGTGATTCTAGTGGAAGGCTCTTAGTCAAAATTTAGTAATGTTAGCTATTCTGTCCTGGTTCAGAAGACTAGTTGTGAGACTTCCAATGCAACTACAGAAGCCAAATAGTGAAGTCCTGAATCCCAGCATAATAAATGGAACTTGGTCATGCCCATTCAAGCAAGGGAAGGAAGCCAGCAGCACTGGCCCCAGGGCAGTGTACAATTCCTGTTGCTTTGTAGAGTAAGCTTGGGACAATCTCCCCTTGCCCTAGGAGTAGATCTTGACTTTTAGAAATGAGCAAAAAAAGCTCTGACCATAGACAGCTTTTATGGAGACAGGGAAGAATAGACTTCAAATTTTGAGGACATTAAAGGCAAAACACCTCCAGATGAAACCTCAAAGATAGATATGAACTGGTCTCCAATTCAAAAGGCTCTTTTAGAAGAATTCAAAAAGGGTCTTAAAAGAGAATTAGAAGAAAAATGGTAAAGGACTTTGGAAAAGGAAACAGAGAAAATTTTTGAAGAAAACAACTCCTTAAAATAGTTTTAGAGGAAACAACTTCTTGAAAAACAGAATTGATGAAATAGAAAAAGAGAACAATTCCCTAAAAATGGATTTGGTGAAATGAAAAAAAAAAAAAACAACAAAAAACTAATGAACAACAACTCATTTAAAAGTTCAATTGGCCAAATGTGAAAGAAGGTAAAAATGCCCATTGAAGAAAATAATTCACTAAGAATTAAAATTAAACAAATGGAAGTAAATAACTCAATGAGACATCAAGAATCGATCAAACAAAACCAAAAAATAAAAATAGAAAAGAAGAAGGAAATATAAAGTACTTCAATGGAAAAGCATCTGACCTGAAAAACACATGTAAGAAAGACAATCTAAGAATTATTGGACTACTTGAAAACCATGTTTGAAAAAAAAAGAGCCTGGATGACATCTTTCAAGAAATCATCAAGGAAACTAATTTGATATCCTAAAACCAAAGGATAAAATAGTCATTGAAAGAATCCACTGACCATTTCCTGAAAGAGACCTCAAAATGAAAACTCCAAGGAATATTGTTGCTAAATTCCAGAATTATCAGATCAAGAATAATATACTGCAAACAGTCAGAAAGAAACAATTCAAATATTGAGGAGCCACTCAGGATTTTTTTTTTGTTGTTGTTTTTAATTTTGTTTACATCAGTTGAAGTATAATATATTTTGATCCTGCCTTTTACTCTGTATGTATCTCTTTTCTTCAAATGTTTTTCTTGTAAACAACATATTGTAGAATTTTGGCTTTTAATCCTGTCTTGTTTCGGCTTCTGTTTTATGGGAGAGTTCAATCCCATTCACATTCACAGATAAAATCACTATTTGCCACCATCCTATTTTTTCCCAAGTTGCTTGGGATTACTCAGGATTACTCAGAGAACTGAAGGGCCTGGAGTATAATATTCCAGAGGGTAAATGAATTTGGACTGAAGCCAAGCATCTACTATCCTGAAAACTAAGCATTACCTTTCAGAGAAAAGGATGGACATACAATGACATAGGGCATATTTTGATGAAAAGACCAGAGTTGAACAGAAAATTTGATCTTCAAATACTGAACTCAAGAGAATCATAAGAAGGTAAAAAGGAAAGGGAAAAAAGCTAAATTTTTTTAAAAAGCTGAAATATTTACATTCCTACATGGGGTGTCTGTGAATCTTTTGGAAACTGTATCTTTATTAGGGGTATAATTAGAGGATATAATTATATTTTGACTCTGTTATGATAATATAAAAAAAGAAAGTGTGAAAAAAAGGGGATTGTACTGGAAGAAGAGGAAAGGAGAAGTAAAATGTGGTAAATTACATCTCATTAAGAGGCAAAAAAGGCCTATTACAGTTATGAGAAAAAAAGGGAGGGATGTGAGCATTGTTTGAACCATAATCTCATAAAATTTTGCTCAAAGAGGAATGTCATATATTTGGTTTGATATAGAAACTTTTTTAACACTATAGTGTGAGTATACTTGGAGGGGAAAGGGGAAAAGAAAAGGGAAGGCTAATAGAAGGAAGAACAGAAATAGAAGGGAAAATGAATAAGAGGGCAAGAGTTTAAAAAAGGGAAGTCAGATTGAAGGAAGTGGTGGTCAGGAGCAAAACACTGGTGATGAGGGAAAAGGAGAAAGGAAACAGAAAAGTGCAACTTGGGAAAAATAGAATGGTGGTAAATAAAGAGTTAGTGATTTTATCTGTGAATGTGAATGGGATTGAACTCTCCCATAAAATAGAAGCAGAAAGAAGAGTGGATTAAAAGCCAGAATCCTACAATATGTTGTTTACAAGAAACACATTTGAAGAAGAGAGATACATACAGAGTAAAAGGCTGGAGGAGAATCTATTATACTTCAGCTGCAGTAAACAAAATAAAAAAACAAAGTAAAACAACAACCACAACCACAACCACAACCACAACAACAACAAAAACTAGTGGTAGCAATCCTGATCTCAGATCAAGAAAAAGCAAAAATAGATCTAATTAAAGGAGATAAGAAAGGACACTATATCTTGTTAAAAGCTACCATAGATAATGAAGTGATATCACTACTAAACCTATATGCACTCAAGTATTTAGTATCCAAATTACTGACGAAGTTAAGAGAGCTGCAACAAGAAATAGAAAGTAAAACTATACTAGTGGAGGATGTCAATCTTTCTCTGTCAGAGCTAGATAAATTGAAACATGAAATAAACAAGAAAGAAGTTGAGGAGATAAATAAAATTTTAGAAAATTTAGGTATGATAGACCTTTGGAAAAAATTGAATGAGGACAGAAGGGAAAATACTTTTATTTTCTCAGTGGTTACATGGAAGCTACACAAAAATTGACCATGTGTTTAGGGCATAAAAAACCTCACAATCAAATGCAGAAAGGCAGAAATAGGAATTGCATCTTTTTTCAGATCATGATGTAATAAAAAGTACATGTAATAAAGAGCCAGAGAAAAAATAAATCAAAATGTAATTGTAAATTAAATAATCTAATCCTGAAGAATGAGTGGGGGGAAACAACAAATCACAAAAACAACCTATAATTTCATTGAAGAGAATGACAATAATGAGACAACACACCAAAATTTATGAGATGCAGTCAAAGCTGGTCTTGGGGAAATTTTATATATGTAGATGGATACTTGAATAAAATAGAGAAAGAGAAGATCCATGAATTGGGCATGCAACTAAAAAAGTGATAAAAAGGACAAATTGAAAACCCTCTATCAAATATCAAATTAAAAATTCTGAAAATAAACCTGAAAGTAAGAAAACTATTGAACTAATAAACAAAATTAAGAGTTGCTTTCATGAAAAAAAAACTAACAAAATAGATAAACCTTTAGGTAATTTTATTAGCAAAAGGAAAGAAGAAAATCAAATTGTCAGTATCAAAAATGGAAAAGGTGAGCTTACCACCAATGAAGAGGAAATTAAAGGAATAATTAGGAGCTAATTTGACCAGTTGTATGTCAATAAATCTGATAATCTAAGTGAAATGAATGAATACTATAAAATATATTTTTATTTTTATAAATTAACAAACAAAATAACAGATTAAAGGAGGAGGAAATAAATGCTGTAAATAGTCCCATTTTACAAAAAGAAATCATACAAACTATTAATGAGCTCTCTAAGAAAAAAATCTCCATGGATTTACATGAGAATTCTACCAAACATTTAAAGAACAATTAATTCCAATACTATGAAAACTATGTGGAAATATAAATAAATAAGGAATTTTACCAATTTTTTTTTTGATGACACAGATATGGTGCTCATATTTAAACCAGGTAGGGTCAAAACAGTGGAAGAAATTATGGACCAATTTTCCCAATGAATATTGATGCAAAAATCTTAAAAAACATAAGAAAATTAATGGGGAAAAATGTGAATGAAGGTGACCTAGTCATACCAGGTCTCAAATTGAATTAATTACAAAGCAGAAATCATCAAAACAACCTTGTACTGGCATGAGAGTGGTGGATAAGTGGAATGGATTAGGTATTGAAATATGCAGTAAGAAATGACTTTAGTAATCCTTTGATGAATATGAAGTTCCAGATTTTTGGAACAAGAACTTAGTATTTGACTAAAGCATTGAGAAAATTGGAAATCTATTTGCTAGAAACTAGATCTAGATCAACATCTTAAACTTTATTCGAAGAAAAGTCAAATGAGAACATGATTTAGACTTAAGGGATAATCTAATTAATATAGCAGAGGGTGGTATAGTTTATCTGCTTCATCTATGGATAAGAGATAGCATTATAGGATGCAAAAAGATAATTTTTGTCATGTTAAAAAGGTTTTGCACAAACTAAAATAATTCAACCTAAGGCAAAAGGAAAGCAGAAAACTTTCTCATTTTTCCAACATATAGAGAAAAAAGTCAAATTTACAAGAATACGGATCATTCCATAATTGGGAGTCAAAGGATTTGAACAAGCAGTTTTTTGATGAAGAGATCAAAGTTGCCTATAGTCATATGAAAAATGCTTTAAAGTTACTATTAATTAGAATAATACAAATTAAAACATCACTGATATACCACCTCATATCTCTCAGATTGGTTACTATGACAGAAAAGGAAAATGACAAATGTTGGATGGGATGTAAGAAAGTTGTGATATTAATACATTTTTGTTGGAGTTGGCAGCTGATCCAATAATTCTGGAAACCAATTTATGATTATACCAAAAGTGTCCATAATACTTTGACCTAGCAACATTACTACTAAGTCCATGTTTTAAATAAAAAAGGGAAAATGATTTATTTGTACAAAAATGTTTATAGCAGCTTATTTTGTTGTAGTAAAGGAAAAGTAGAAATTGAATTGTAATAGAAAAATTGAGTTGTGGTAAAATAAAAGTAGAAACTGAGGGTATGCCCATTATTTGGAGAATAGTTGGACAAGGTACAAAGATCCAAGACAATTCTGAGGAGCTTATTGTCCAGAAAAATACTATTCACCTCCAGAAGAAGAGTTGATGGATTTTGAATGCAGATAAAAGAATATTGCTTTTTTAAACTTTCTGTTTTCTTTTTTTTATGAAAGCTTTTTATTTGTATAATATATGTATGGGTAGTTCCCCAGCATTGATCTTTACAAATCTTTCCATTACAAATTTTACCCCCAGTCCCCTCCCCTCCCCTAAATGGCAGGAAGTCCACAACATGTTAATAATGTTGAAATACTTGATAAGTTATGCAAGAAAAATCCTATCTACAAGAAAAAAAAGAAAATCAGATAAAGGCAACACAATGCAAGCAGATATCAATAGGGATCACGAAAATGTTACGTTGTGGACCATATTTCATATCCCTCTCTCTGGGTGTATATGGTTTTTTTCTTCAGTGAACAATTGGAACTGCTTTGAGACAATTCTTTGTTGCAGAGAGCCATGTCCATCAGAATTGAT
>JAJPUD010023820.1:601-10763 GCA_023553655.1 Myrmecobius fasciatus | reverse complement strand
ATGTTTATGTATATGTTTCTCTATATCTTTGAGGCGTTCGAGATAGAGTGAGACAAAGAGAGATTTTTTTCAGCAATGAAAGGGAGCCATGACATTGCTCCTAGTCAGCATTTTAATTTGCAATTTCCTCAGTGTCTGTATTTCTTTGTCTAATGGATTTTGAATGCCTCCAAGCTTTAGTGAAGCATTTTCATTAGCTGAGGTGGATAGATAAAACTAAAAATCAAACAAATCAATTGTCTGTTGGTGGCTAATTCTCTAAAAATGAATTTCACTGCATTGAATAAGGCTGATCTTAAAATGAAAAGAACCAAGTTTCAGGAACATCTTACATCTATATCAGAGGACTCTAAATATTAAAATATTCTATATAAAACATAGACAATCCGACACCTTTTTCTTTCATATGACTAAGATAGATCTGGGTCAAACATAAGGAAATTCCCACAAGGTAATTCCCTTTATCCTTGTAGATTATAGCCTATTTTGACCTAGAACTTAAAAAAAGTCCTAGGGATTTTCCTCAGATACAGATATGTTGTTTTCTATTGTATAATTAGCAAAAAAAAAATCTGTTTTTTTCTTTTCCTTTACCTGCCCCCCAAAACAAGAAAAAGGTAAAAAAATAAAAATAAAAACCTAATTAAATCAAAACAAATTACAACATTACCTGTGTCCAAAAAGATGCCTCAATCTGCACCCTGAGTCCATTACTTCTTTCTCAGATGCTGACATAATTAATCCTCTGGAATCATGTCTGATCACTGCATTAAATAGAGTGCTTAAGTCTTTTACAGTTGTCTTTATAATATTGTTATCATTATTAAACTGTCCTCTAGTTCTGCTCATTTTATTCTGAGTTATAGGTCTTTCCAGGTTTTTCTAAAACCATCCCCTTTCGTCATTTCTTATACCACTAAAATCTAATCGTGACTTATTTAATTATTCTCCAATTGATGGACTTTCCCTTAATTTCTCATTTTTTTGGCTACCAAAACCAAACAGCTACTATAGTATTTTCTAAATATGGGTCCTTTTCCTCTTTTTTTCTGATCTCTTTGGGCTATAGCGTCTAGTGTTATAACTGGATCAAAGAATAGTCATAGCTTAGTAACATTTATACACAATTCTAAATTATTTTCCAAATGGCTACTCCAATTCATAGCTCCATCAAGGGAGCATTTATGTGCTTGTTCTCCCAAAGCTTATCCAACTGTTTTGATTTTCTATTTTTTTGTCAACTTTGCCATTCTGATATATATGAAGTAGAACTTCACAGATGCTTTAATTTTCATTCCTCAAATTATTATTATTGAATCATTTTTTTCTTATTAATATTGATAACTAGGATTTCTTCATTAGAAAACTGTTTATGGGCAGCTAGGTGGCATACTGCATAGAGCACCAGCCCTGAAGTCAGAAGGACCTGAGTTCAAATCTGGTCTTAGACACTTACACTTCCTAGCTGTGTGACCTTGGGCAAGTCACTTAACTCCAATTGTCTCAGAAAAAAAAAGAAAGAAAGAAAACTGTTTGTTCATATTCTTTGACCATTTATCAAATTGTTGAATGACTCCAACTTAAATACATTTTAATTAGTTCTTTATCAATTTTAAAAATAAAAAACTATAAAAACAAACATTTCCCATAGTTATTTGCTTCTCTTCTAATTCTATTGGTTTTGTTTTCCCAAAAATTTTATAAAAAATACCATGTAATCAAAATTGCCCTTTTTTAACTTTTATGATCCTTTCTATCTCTTATTTGGTCTGGACCTCTTTCCTAGTCATGGATCTGAAAGGCATTTTTCTTTGTTGCTATAATTTATTTATGATGACATATTTATGTGTAGATAATATAACAATCTGGAGCTTATCTCTGCATATGTGAAATGTTAATCTATATCAAATTCTTTTCTAATTCCCCTTAATTCTAGTGCCTTCCATCTGTTGATTATCTTCAATTTATATTGTAAATAGCTTGTTTACACATGCTGTAGTTGTTTGCATGTTATCTTCCCACACTTGCAACCCATTAGACTGTGAGCTCCTTGAGTACAAAAGCTGTGTTTTGCCTTTTTTTTTTTTTTTTTTTTTTTGCTTCTGTAACACTTATCACAATGCTTCTTACTTTAGGAGCTTAACAAATATTTTAAAATAACTGATTTGTATGTACCATTTATGTGGTACAGTAGTTAGAGCACTAGAGTTTTTACCCAAAGTTGAAGTATTTGGATTTATCAAAAACTTGGTTATTATGTTTTTATTTTCTGTTATTGTTTTGCCTCTGTAGGTTATATACTTATCCATTCCGCTGAGTGGTCTCTCTTCAGCAATACTGATTAATTTTGATGATTACTTCTTAGTAGTACAGCTTGAAATTGGGTACTTCCAGCTCTTCTTTCATGCTTTTTTCATTATTTCTTTTAGAGATTTGAATTCTTGTTTTTCCAGATGAATTTCATTATTAATTTTTTAGCCCTTTAAAGTGATCTTTTGGAGATTTGCTTGGCCTTGGATTAATTTATACAGTAGTATTACTTTATCATATTTTCTTATCTTTTTCATGAATAATGAATATATCTCTAATTATTTCAACTTTTCTTTATTTGTGAAGTGTTTGGTAATTGTATTTATATAGTACTAATGTGGAAACAGAGATGGGTAGGTAGGTGGTTCAGTGGATAAAGTATTAGCCTGGGAATCAGGAGGATCTTAATTTAAATCTGGTCTCAGACATTTACTGGCGGTGTGACCCTGGAACTGTTACTTTAACGCCATTTGCCTCAGTTTCTTCTCTATAAAATATATTTGAGAAGGAGATGTTAAATCAGTTCAGTATGTTTGCCAAGAAAACTCCAAAGGGGTCATTAAGAGTTGGAAAGACTAGGAACTACTCCACAATAAGAAGCTACAAAAGCAGAAAATGACATGTGCTATCATAGTGTATGAAGTTTTTTTTTTTTTCTTAATTGCTTTCAAGGACAGTTCTTGGCTAAGATCATTTATGTTTATTAAGAAATAGGTATAGTATCAAAATGCAGGTCATAAATGTTTTTAAAATGCCAAATAATCAAATGCTCCAGTAGATTTTTAATCACTTAGTGTTTTAGTAGTCCTTACTTTAATTTGGACCATAATACCACTCTACTGACCATTCTATGAGATGGCCCCTAATATATTTGCATGAACTCACCAGAGGGATCTCATTATAAGTGTTTGTGGATATCTTTGTGTTATTGATTATCCCCTGATATCTCAAATATCTGAGTGGATACTCAGTTACATCCTGAACACTGCTTTCTCTCAAATGGTTATCCCTTGTTCTTGTTTTCTTCTTTTTGAGCACAAATTTCTTCAAAGATATCTGTGATGCTAGAACTTTGGGGTTGTTATTTATTATATGTTACATACTATTCACGCTCATTGTATGCCTAGGTCTTTGAATGAAACTAATTTTTAATACTTCAGGTTGTAGTGATATATGATGCCCAGCCATAAAACAGTACAACAAAGCAATACTTTTAAAAATAAAATAAAATTAGCAAAATGTTATGGAGGGATTAGTAATATATAAGCAGTACTTCAATGCTCAGAAGCCTCAGAATCAATTGTTGTGGGTAAATCTATGCCCAGTGTATTTGAAAGTTCTTCCATATGTTAATAGACAGTCATATTCAAATCGAATATAAGTTTCTGGAAGGCAAGACTTACTTTCTAATTTTAGTCTCCTCTGCCCCTAGCCATAGGGAAGGGGTGAATAGGAAGTGTTTGGGAAATGTTTGTTGGTTAGTTGATGAGGTTCTATTGCCCCTTCCTTACCCCAAACAAACAACAACAAAAAACACAACTTATTGGCCAATATTTTGGTGGTAAATCTCTCCACTTTTGGCTTTCTGATGACAGATATGTCATCTGTCACTAAGAATATGCCTGAAGATTTTTCAGTTTAAAAAGATATGGCAGAGCTATACTCTGCTGTCATAGCTTTTGTGAACCCAAGGTCCAGTCCCTATTAAACTGAGATATCAAAATAGTCTAATAGTGGACAACATCACATATAGCTCAGATAGGAGAGAGCTAGTTACTGTGATGTCAAAGACCTGATGGGAAAGAAACAATTCGCATCATAATGAGAAAAACACATAGCAGGAAGTAGAGTCTTCTTAGGTCCTTTATGGCTTATGGACCCTTCCCCATCCCCCATCTTCCCCCCCTAAAAAAAAAAATCTAAACCACGTGACTCTTTTAAACATCTGTTTCTTTTCTTTCCTTTCATAGAAAACATGCATGAATAATCAGACCACACTGCTGCTGTTAATTGTAAAAATCATTAGTAAACTTCCAGGTGCTGTTTACTATATAACCATTGTAATTTTCTCTCCTAAAATCAGCATCTCCCCCACATCATTGTCTGCCCTGGGGCCTGGGAATTGTGCAGCTTGTAGGTTGTCAAAGGCAGTTGCAACCCCATTTACTGGTACTGAAAGAAATCGATCCACACCTGCAGGGTTTGAGGCAATAATTCCTAATATTAGCCAGACCTCATGAGGAGAAGGCTTTTTTGCCAATCTTTTTATGATTCAACACTTTGCAATCTATTTGAAATCATTTAAATATTCTTTTATTGAGTGACTCCCACCCCCATGTTTATTCTTCTGCTCTTCTCTCTTTCTCACCCACAGCCCCCACTGAATAAAAAAAAATCCTGAAACAAATTTATATCTAAAATAAAGCCTATCTATAGAAAGTCAAAATTATAAAATGAAAAGAATTCTGGGCCTGTATTCAGGAAATCTATATTATAATTCTGCCTCTGATTCTTCTCTGCCCCTATCCTGGACTGTTTGCATAATCTATTTGACCCTCAATTTCCCTGACTGTAAAATGGAAGTAATGAAAAACAAAAGCAAAAACAAAAACTTCCTACCTCACAGGAGTGCTAAATAAGGCAAATACTTTATTAACCTCAAAATCCTGTAAAAATAGGAAATATTTTTATTTATCTTTACTGTCATGAAAACTCCTTAAAAACAGGGTTGTTGTTGTTTTTTTCTGTTTGTATTCCCAGTGCTTAGTATGGCGTTTCCATGTAATAAGAAATGACTTCTATTCTTACCTTCCTTCCTCTTTATCCCACCACCTTTAATTAGAAAAAAAAAATCATTAGTATCTAATTTTGTCTCTTTTTTCTTTCCTTCTTTGTCTCTTTCCTTCCTCATTTCCTTTTTTTCTTCCTTTCTTCCTTCTTTCCTTCCTTATTCCTTCCTTCCCTCCATCTTTCCTTCTATTCTTTTTTTCTTTTATTCCATTTCCTTCCTTTTGTCCTTCTTTCTCAATTAATAAAATCTTTTAGAGACACAGACTGGAAAAAAAATCAGGGAACCTGAATGGTAATCAAAATTCTAAGATTTATTGAAAACATACCTGAACTCAGTTTTCTCATCTGTCAAAAGGCTGAACAAGATGAAATATAATAGATCACCTTGAAGTCTGACATTCTATGATTCTACAGATTATTGAACTAATCATGTTCTTGAAGAAAGGTAGTATGAGTTTGCAAGACAGATAAAGAAACGTTAGAAGCACCCACCATAAGCAGTGAACAGAGATCTGGGTTTAGAATTAGGATGACCTGAATGAATTTAATGATAGCCTCAGACACTTATCGCTGTGTGACCTGGGAAAATCACTTAAATACCATCTGCCTCAGTTTCCTTGATGGTAAAGAAAATTGAAGATAATGCTAGCATCTGCTTTGCAGGATTGTTTTAACATTCAAAATAAATATTTGTTAAAATTATTTATCATTGTGCCTAGCACATAGCAAGCACTATGTAAATGATTATTCATTTTCTTTAAGTCATTCCTGGCAATTTGGAAATCAAGGCAATTCAGTTTGGTGGTAGTTGCTGGAGGCAGGGCAGAGATGCTAAAAGTGCACCTAGGAAGGTTATGAGGGTCTGGAAAAAAGGATACATTAGGCTAAGACCCAGTGAGGGAAGAAGGCAGCTTTCTGGAAACTTTCTCAGGAACTTGATGTTAAACTTAACTGTTTTTGTGCTACAAGGTAACAGTGACCATAAGTGTTACTAGGGTCAACCTGGAACAAAACTCTTGAGCCAAAAGAGCTATTCTTTCAAGCTTCTGGAAATATCTCACCATGATTTCTTAGCCACTATTACTCTAATCAGGCATCTCTTTTAGCGAGAGCTTCAGTTATTTTACTTAAGGAAGCTATATAATGAAGACCAGGATAAATTTGCCTTCATTTTCCAGTTGAAAAATTGATATGTTGGAGTTTTGCCAGACACAGTACACACTTGAGTTTCATTGTTGCTGGTCTTCAGAAGTCCTTCTTTCTAAAGTCAGCTTCTCATAATAACAGCTGATGTTTGTATTTCAGAATTGTGTTTACATCCATTGCTATTTGAACCTCAGAGCAGCCCTGTAAAATAGGGCTGATATTATAGTTTCCACTTTCTAGATGAGAAATCTTAGTCAAAAATTCAATAAGGAAACATTTGTTAAGTGTCTATTAATTTGTCAGTCATTGTACTAAATGTTGCACACACACAAATAAAAATGAAATAATATTTACACTCAAGAAATCTCCAAGTAATTCTAATGGAGCAAATATTTAACATAACATATATACAGAATATGTACAAGGTGATTACAAGTTTGATTATAAGATGATACAAGTTTGATAAGGTAGGGTATCAGGCATTGGGTGGTAGAATCAGGAAAAAGCTGCATGGATATGGTGTTGATGAGTTGAAATTTGAAGAAAGTCAGGAAATACAAGGGACAAAGATATAGATGAACAACATGAAAGGCAGTCAATATAAAGGCACATAACTGGAAGGCAAAGCATAGCAAGAGGTCAATGTGAACAGAGTGGAAAGGTAAGAAGAGATTAAGAAAATCATTTTGCTCTAGGAATACATCAGAGGTTATTGAATAAGGGAATAACATGGTCACCTATTTGGTTTAGAAAAACCATTCTGGTGGATAAATGGAAGATGTATTAGAGATGGGAGAGTTCTAAGATACAATGGTGCATTAAGAAATTGAAATAATGCAAATGAGAGGGGATGAGAGTGTGAACTTAAGTAGAAGCTGTACGAATAGAGAAGGGGGTGGATTCAAGAGATGATATGGAAAATAAGACTAGACTCTTGATTAATATGTGAGATGAATGAGAGTTATATATTGAGAATGACTTCAAGATTGAAAACTTGAGCAACTGAAAGTATTATGACATCTCAGACAGAAATAATCAAGTTCAGGATCAATAAATATTTCAGGCTGTAAATGATGAGTTCCAATTTAGATATATTGAGTTTGATATGTCTGTAAACCATCTACATAGAAAAAAATCAACTGGCAGTTGGTTGATTGGAACTGGACCTCAAAAAATAAAGTTATCTATCTAGAGATAAATATATAGTATAGGTCTGAAAGTTATTTGTGTCAAGTTAATAATTGAAGTCATAGGGCAATTGTTACAAGAGGCTTAATCCCTTGACTAAATTAACATAGTTAATTGGTTGTGGTACTAGAGTTTTAACCACTTCTGATATCTAACCCAATGTTCATCCATCAATGAGATTAACTATACCACTACATGGAGATAAATGACCTGCTTTCCCACTCCAATTCAATTCTACTTGCTATTAGTACAATCATGGGTGAAATACTGAATTAAAGTCTTTATATTTAAATATGTATATATACATATATATATATATGTGGATGTATGTAGTTAGAATGTGAAGCATAATTTGCTTCACATACTTTAATTAGAGCAATTATTTTCCTCCCTAATACAGCAGTTTTATCCCCTTTATCCACAAATCTGTTCCTGTTACTCCTCTGTTTAAAGCTTTATTGACTCAATAGCAAGAACAATAGCAATTGTAATACTAATAAAGAACTTTAAGATTAGAAAAGAGTTTACATGAGTGAAGTAAAAATAAATGTAAACTACATTTTCCCATTTTTGATACTGGGACATTCTATTTGGTCAAGATCAAAGCCAAAGCATATTATTTCCTAATAAGCATTCCCTAGGAAACTGAGAACAGAGACCCTGAAACTATAATTGACCTTGGCTATAGATGAAAAAGATAAAAATCAGGCGGAGCCAAGATGGCGGAGTGAAAAGGTGACTTTCTGCCTCTCCTCCGATCTTCTCTCAAATCAACAATAAAATAAGCCTCTGAACTGATCTTCAAGTCAACAAACTCAGAAATATTTGGGCACAGCTCTCTGGATAACTTCATATCAGGTTAGTCAGACTCGGACAGAGAGATAAATAGACGACCACTGTGCAGGCCAGAAGTGAGGGTGGGACTCAGCTCAGCTCATCTTGGAAGAAATTCCAAACTCCAAACTCCAAATTCCAAACACCTGGAGTTTATCTGAGGAACTCGGGACACTCTGCCCTGATTGGGGGCAGGTGTTCTGGCAGACTTGCCTAGTTTAAGGAGTAATTCGGACTTAGTCCTAGCCCCCACCAGCCCAGCACCTTAAGTCAACTCGCCGAAGTGCCCCAGGGCAAAGCTTTTTGCAGCTGCCGCTTTTTTTTTTCCCTACCTTAAAGAGATATCCACACTGTCTAAAAAAAAAAAAATATGATGAAGAAGCAAAAGAGAGCTCTCACCATAGACAGCTTTTATCAAGGCAAAGAAATGACCCCAGAGCCAGAGGTTCCTTTAGACAAAAATCCAGAGAACATCAGCCAGGACCATCACTGGTCCCCTTTTCAAAAGGCCTTTCTGGAAGACTGCTTAAAGAACCTAATAAAAGAGCTGGAGGATAAATGGGAAAATAAATTGAAATTAGTGCAAGAAGGATATGATGCCCTGCAAAAGAGATATGAAAAAGACACCAATTTATTAAAAAATAAAATTAGTAAGTGGAAAAAGAGTGCAATGAACAAATTGGCCAGTTACAAAAGGAGCTTAAAAAGGTAACTGAAGAAAACAACACTTTAAAAATAAGAATTGAACAAATGCAAGTGAATGACTCAATAAGACTTGAAGAATCAGTCAAACAAAAACAAAAAAATGAAAAATTAGAAGAAAATATGAAATATCTCCTAGGAAAAACAACTGACTTCGAAAATAGATCTAGGAGAGACAATCTAAGGATTATTGGACTTCCTGAAAGCCATGATGAAAAAAAGAATCTAAACACTATCTTCCAGGAAATCCTGAAAGAAAACTGCCCTGAAATTGTAGAATCAAAGGGCAAAATCACCATTGAAAGAATTCACCGATCACCTCCTGAAAGAGACCCCAAAATTAAGACCCCAAGGAATATCGTGGCTAAATTTCAGGACTATAGCACCAAGGAACAGATTCTGCTAGCAGCTAGAAAGAAACAATTCAAATACTGAGGTTCAATAATTAGAATCACACAGGATTTGTCAGCTTCCACACTGAAGGATCGAAGGGCATGGAACCAGATATTCCGAAGGGCAAAGGAACTTGGATTACAGCCAAGAATAACCTATCCAGCTAGAATGAGCATTATCCTCCAGGGAAGAAGATGGTCATTCAATGATATAGGTGAATTTCACCTATTCCTAATGAAAAGACCGGATCTGAACAAAAAATTCGACACCCAAACACAGAACTCAAGAGATGCATAAAAAGGTAAAAAGGAAAGGTCTCTTGAGAACTTTATTTCTACTAGGGAGATACTCAAAGTTTGGGGGTATAATTAACTAGATATTACTTTGATAATATGAAAAAGAGAACTAGAGGGGAAAATGTTGTCATGCTGGGGAAAAGAGGGAAAAAGTGGTAAAATAAGATCTAAAAAAAAAGGAGGTAAAAACAAGGTAAAATCATGTGAAGAGGCAAAGAAAACCTAATATAACTGAGAGAAAGAAGGGAGGGAGATGAGCACTGTGTAAATCTTACTCTCATCAGGTTGGGCTCTAAAAGTGTATATCAGACATTTGATTTCACATAGAAACTTGTCTGTTGCTAGAGGGAAGTGGGAGGAAAAGGAGGAAAAGTAAGGGACAAACTAATAGAAGGGAAAATAGAAGAATCGGGGGAAAGGAATAAAAACAGGGGGAGGGGATCTAAAGGGTGAAGTATTGTTTGGGAGAGGGGGTCATCAAAAGCAAAGTACTGAGGAGGGGG
>JAJPUD010023819.1:0-19499 GCA_023553655.1 Myrmecobius fasciatus | reverse complement strand
CCCCTTAGATTTTAGTTCTTTTCTTTTTTCCCTTTATATGATATTATATTTTATGTTTGCATTTCTACCTAGCCATCATTCTCCTGCATCATCTTTTGCTGAGGCAATTGGGGTTAAATGACTTGCCCAGAGTCACACAGCTAAGAAGTATTGTGTCTGAGGTCAGATTTGAACTCAGATCCTCCTAACTTCAGGGCAGACACTCTATCCATTGCACCATCTAGCTGCCCTTCAATGATTTCTTAATAGTCAAATCTTATGACCTTTCCTTGATTCTCATCTTTCTTGACCCCTATACAGCATTTAACACTGATGATCATTATCACTTTTTTTTTGCTCTTCCTTTTCTCTTGGCTGTCCTCCTACCTGTCAAGCAGCATCTTCTCATTCTCTTTGGCTGGATTTTCATTCACATCAAGTCTATTTTCCATGGGCATCCTCCAAGGTTCTTTCTTTATCCTGGCACTTGGTGATCTCACCAGCTTCCTTGGGTTCAGTTATCAACGCTATGTATTTGATTCCCAGAATTATCTATCCAATCCTCTTTCCTGAGCAGTATATATCCAGATCACCAACTGCTTGTTGAATATTTTGAACTGGTTGTTCTGTAGGCATCATGACACATCCAGTCCAGAATTTTTTATCTTTTCTCCTGAATGCTCCCCTTTCTGAATTTCCCTATTATTGTGGAGGGTACCATCATCTTCCCAATTCCCCAGGTCTGCACACTCAGAGGCATCCTCTACTCCTTTTTCTTGCTCACCCCATATGTATGAATCATTTTTCAAATTTTATTACTTTCTCTACAAATATCTTTCAACTATGTCCTCTCTTTTTATTTACAATTTAGGCCTTCATTACTTCATACCTGGATTATTGCAATAGCTATGCCTTAAATCTCTTCCCACTCCAGTCTATCTTCCACTTAGTTACTCCAAAGTTACTTTCCGTGATTATTTTACACTTTAATGCTCTTATTCAATCACAAAACCCAGTAACTTTAAGCTCCATCTCAGGCTGTATCTATAAGTGTGATATCGTTCCCAAGATCACCTAGGTAATGGCAGAGTCAGGATTCAAACTCATTCGCTGATACTCAATTGCAAGCCCTTTCCACTATATTCCTTCCCAATGCTTCCCATTACACCATACACATGGAATATTAAAGCTGGAAAGATCCTCAGAAATCACCAGATAATACCTCCCCTCCATCTTATTTTATTGCAGAAGAAATGCAGATCCCAAGAATCTTGTCCTGAATCACCCAGCAAGCTATTGGCAAGGCCAGGATTGAAACCCATCTTTTGACTCCCAGTCCAGGACTCTCCCCATTGTCCCTGGAAGCCCATCCCCCAATATACCCCCTGCCTTCCCTTGTCAGAGAAGAGAAGAATATTCTCTGCGATTGTGTCTAAAGCAAACATTAGTCAGTTTGAAGCTATGTTGCAGTTCACCCATCACTCTGGCTTGGGGGTAGGGAAGGACTTGTAGACACAATGGGAGGACAGAGGGGGATTAAAGTGTCGAGGACAAGGACAACCATGGAAACTGCTGAAGAAGATGTGTGTGGGAAGGGAGAGCTGGGGCCATGGTGTGGAGACCCCCATTAAGAAGTGGTAGTCATTTTTTTTAATCAGGCTGTCATGTACACACTGAGCTCTCCTGCTAGGTCCAGGGAGCAGCCTGTGTCTGGGCAATGGGCCTCTGGCCAGAGCAAACTTTCCTGGGAATAGTTACTGCTCTTTGGCCCTTTAGCTATCTCCCAGGATCACTGGAGGACTTTCCAAGCAGGCTTGTGTAATCATCCATTTATTTATTCATTCAATGAACTTATGAGCACTGGCTAGATATTGGGGTTTGGCAGTGCACTATAGGACCCTAGATTTTGTCATTTTTGCTAGAAGGGGCCTCAGAGGTTGGCCATGGTAACTCTAACTAAAATGCAAAATGACCCTTGAACCTGGGCAGTCTCCCTCTGTAGTGACAGTGACAAAGAGGTAGAATATGGAAAAATGTTGTCATCGATCACACCTTTTTTTAGATTACATATTAACTTGACTGTTAGTACTCTAAATGTGATAGTCTCTGGTCTACTGACCAACAAACAGATATAATCCTGGAAGACCTAAATTGCATCAGTCTTGAACTTCTCACTATAATTAAACCCAGAAGACAAAAGAAAATGGCAATTAAATAGAAGAGTGGCTCTTGGGCTCTTCTTGGAGAGACCAGGGGGAAAGGAAATGAACAAATATTTATTAAGTGCTAACTGTGTGCCAGGTACTATGTCAAGTGCACTACAAATATTATTTCATTTGCCAAATATAAAGGATTCTATAGAATTGGTTTTATCCTATGTCCAAATTCAACAAGATGCATTATTTCATAAACTAATTGGCCATCTTAAATTGTAGCATTTTTAATGAGATTTTGCAAAAATAAGAAAATTGCAGTTTATTCACCAACATAAGATTTTCTCTGAAGTGCTTGAACTTCAATACTTTAATTCCTGGTGACTTCAGGGCAAAAGTGAGCAGAGGAAAGGATGGCAAAAATGAAGCTGGAAAACATGGTTCAACAATAAGAAACCAGAGAAACTAAAGGTTTGTAGAGACTATACGATAACCTTATGCCTATGCATCATGAGTATTTTATTCAAGAAGAAAGCATGAGACATAGGATGTGACCAACCCCAGAGAATATCACAAGACTATATTTAATAGATAGGATGCATCTAGTTGGTAATGTGGGAACCATTTCTGAATCAGCCGTCTGTGAACAGTCAGATCATTGATGTGTTAGAGCAAAGATCCAAATCAATGCCAAATTATAAGGATAAAAACAAGAAGATATGGCACACAATTGCAGTAACTCCATTCTGACCTATTTATACAAGCTATCAACAAACACACAAATGGGAAATGGATAAAAGAACAGTTATCAACACAAAACATGCATTTCCCAACACAAATCAACTGCTACAAAGAGACTGAAAGAAATTGTCTCAACCAGCAAATGGTTGACTTCCTTGCCAATCAGAAAAATATGGCAGTGAAGGGCAATCAGAAGAAATGGAAATGGCATTAAAGAAAACAGATGGCCTAGATCATATATGAAGAGAGAAGATCCTTGTTAAAGTCAGTACAATTAGGAAAGACTAGAAAGAGCATTGACCAGCTAAAGCACCTCCAGAGGAGTAAGATGATTGGAATAATGAAATGACTAGAGACCAAAATATATGAGAATTCATTAAAGGAACTAGGGATATTTCACATAGAGAAAAAATAATTAAGGGTGATGAGTGGGTATGATAGCTATCTGTAAGTATTAAAGGAATGTCCTATAAAAGATAGATTTAATTTGTTGTGCTTTGCCCTAGAGGACAGGGTTAGGAATAAGAAGTGGAAATTACAAAAAGGTAGATGTAGGCTTTATAGAGGAAAAAAAAAATCTAAACTACTAGATCAATCCAAAAGCAGAAAGGACCACCTGGGAAAGTCATCAGCTCCCCATCACTGTTAAGGCAGAGACTGGACAACCATTTGTGGGTGATGTGGTAGACAGTATTCCTGCTCAGGTAAAGATTAAACTAGACTACCTTTGTGGTCTTTTCCAGATTCTATACCCTATGATTCATCTAATCCGTCTTATATCCCCCTGCAGGGCTCAATGAAACTTTCAAGAGGCCCTAAAATCACATCATGTAGATAACCCTAGTGGTGGTCCCAGAACCAGTCAGTGTTAATAGTAAAGCACTATTTGCCATAGCTACTTGACTCTCACCAGGTAGCCTTTTATCCTTTTTATCCTTAGGGTGAAGTTATTCACCCCCAAATTCCTCTCAATCTGAGGTTCCTAGGCTCCTCAAGCCAGAATCATAAAAATAAAACTCGACTTGGAATAAGAAGACAGGTTCAAATTTCAGTTCTAATATTTACCAGCTCTGGGAACAAAGGGATACAAATCTCTGAAGCTCAGCTTTATTCTTTATAGGTAGGGTAGTTGTGAGAAAAGTGCTTAGTGAAATTTAAAGTACTAAATTATTGTTGTTATTACTGTAATTATTATTGTTGTTATTGCCATTCCTGGGAGCTTGGGAAAGAAGCCCACAGACCCCTCAGGAAACAGCTGGTCTAGCCAGGGTCCTAAGAGGAAGATAGAAAAAGGCCAGGGAGCTGAGGCATAGATCTGCTGGAGACTGGGCTGTTACTCACCCACTAGGCTGAATGAGTCAATCCCCCAGGTGGTGATGGGCTGGAAACTCAGACAGACAACTGAGGTGAGGGTGAGGGAGCAAGAGCTGAGGGAGGGGGAAAAGGAGAAGCTTTGATCCAAGCTGCAGACCTTGTTCCCTCCCACCTTTTGACCCAAGCTCCCTCAAATATACAGGAATATAAATATAGCCACCAACAGTTTCTGTTGAAGAAAGGAGAGTCCCATGCCTCCTTGACTTGAATGGGAATCTGAGAAAGAAAAGGATGGACACTGGCTAAATGGCTTGAGACCATTCTTGTTCTGGTAAGAGATTCTGGAGGAGATTAGGACACTCTCAGGGTTAGGGTGACCATGGTCCTGAAAGGAGCATCCTGGGCTCTTTCCTTTCTTTTCCTAGATTCATTGGTCTTGGCCAGGGGGATCTCACTTGGCGACCTCCCTCAGGATAAACAAGGAAGGACCAGTGATAGTGGGTCCCATCTGAGGAAAGTCTACTCAGTTCTAGAGGACAAAGATCACTGTAACACCAAGAACACTAGGTTTGAAGTCAGAATCTGGGTTAAAATTCCTACTCTGCCACCCCACCATTCCCCAAGCTTAGCCGGGACAGTAGTCCGGCACAGAGTAGCTGCTTAGTAAATATTTCTTGTTGACTACTTATGTGATTGAAGCAAATCACCTTCCCTCTCCTTTCTTCATCTACATAATGGAGAGAATATACTGGTTGATAGCTAGTCTTTTCTAGCTCTAAATCAATGACCCCAGGAGCCCCAGCAAAATTGTGAGTTAGATATTGATAAGTCAATAATGCTGGTGGTTTTCTCCCAGGCAGCAAAGAACTCTCAGTGGGATACACTGAGAAATAGGTTGATACCATCCCTTCCCAATTCAGATGAAGTTCTTTCAATAGCCCCGGAATTGGGTGCTAGTGGTCATGGAGATGGGAGGGAAGCCAATACAGATAATCCACAAAGTGGATAATTGATAAGCAGTTGTAAAGATGTCTATTATTATTATCATTTTATTCATTTTTAAGATGAAGAAAATGAGTCCCAGTTTCTGGCAATTCATCATAAAAATGATATTTCTTTAAAAAAATCATAAAGTATTGTTTTCAATTGATGAATCTTGTTTTTAACACAGTAAGCACAAACTCTCAAAGTCCAAAGTGTATCAGCCAAAAAATATTTAAGCAAGACAACACAAAAGAGTTATTGTGACCTAGCAAGCTTGCCCCTGAACACTTTTGTGATTTAAAGAACACAAAGGCCACATCATCTGCTTTAAGAAGGATTATGGCCAGGCTGGCCATTGGGTTTTGTTGCCATTTCAGGTTTCTTCCTTTACCTAACTGTAATTGATGTTCTTTTGATTCTGCTTCTTTCTCTACATCATTTCATGCAAGTCTGCCCATATTTCTTGGAAATCTGGCTAGCCATTGTTCCTTTCATACAGTAATATTCCATTATGCTCATGTACTATAACTTGTCTCTCCATTTTCTAAATGGGCACATGATTTTTTTCCCAATTTTCCACTATTACAAATGGTGGGAGACATATTTTTGTACAGATATGTCTTTTTTTTCTTTTCCATTAAATTGCTGGGGATAGAAACCTAGTAATAGGCTCATTGGGTCAAAAGATGTGAACCATTTTAGAACTTTTCTCATGTAATTCCATATTATTTTCCCAACTGAGAAGACAAGTTTATAAAAACTTAATATTTCGAGACAAAATTGAACATTGCTATTTCATTGGAAATTTAATTTTTTTTAATTAAGCAGAAAGTTTTTAATAGATGTCAGTGTATTCTTCACTTGTCTCAGAGTCAACATTGTCTCCAACTAAACTCCTTTCTAATTATAGGATGCAAACCAGGTAGGGAGTTGGGTTCAATATGGAGAAATTCACATTGCAGGCCACTGTTGGGGGTCATGGCAGCTCTGTAATATAAAGGGTGTCTGTCTGGAGAGCAAAGATGATGTGAAAATGGAAGGAGATGGAGGCCAAGGAATGGTGGCTCCTTCACAGCAAGAGGCTGGAAGTTCCCTTCAGAGAGAGCTGTGGCAGCTCTGCAGGGAAAGGGCTGGGTTTTCTCCCCCTTTATCTTTCTCCCCTCTGGGACCAGCCTAGGGCTCAGAGGAGGCTTACTCAGTCTGTGCTCATTTCCCATGTGTCTCTGACAGTGGGAATCTACCCGTACTCTGATGTTGAAGAAAGCTTTTGTCTAGGCTCTGGGGAGGGAGGCAGCTGGGAGGAGGGACTTGGGGGGAATTCCCATTTGTCCCTTCGAGCAGCTCAGCTTTGGAGAAGCCAGAAGAGGGAGGGAGAGTAGCATTAAGCTCACTCCCATCCTGAGATTTTGGCAGCCCTGGATGCCCAGTCAGTTACACAACACTCAGTGTGAGGAAATTACCAGACACCAAACATCAGAGCTGGAAGGGACCCTAGAACACAGAATGTCAGAGTCAGGATCATCTATCATTTGAACCCCCACCTCGGTTCAAATCTAGACTCTACTATTTAATAAGAACAATGATAATAATAATAATAATAGCTAGCATTGGTATAAGTGCTTAAAGGTTTGCAAAATGTTATCTCAGGCGAACCTGGGGAGTGGGAGATATTCTTATTCCCATTTTACAGGTTTACAAAACAGGCTGAGAAAAAAAACTGGTTCTTGGCTGACACTGGTCCTCAGAGGGTCCCATCCCCAAAGCTTCAGTCAGACCTCCCCTGTTTCTCACCTAGCCTGTACCTCCTCTCCACCTGTCCCCAACACTTGTGTCTAAACAGCCTTTCCTCCTTCTCTGCAGACTACCCATTAAGGGCTAAATCTTTTTGTCTTTTTGCCTTCCTGACTCAGAAGTCCATGCTCCCAAGATGTGGGACTTTGGACAAGCCACATCACTTTTCTTGGCCTCAGTTTCCCTATTTGTAAAATAAGTAGATTGGACTAGATGCTTCCTCAGAGGCTTTCTGCTCTATAGTCTATCATTCAGAAAGGATGCATCCCACACAGCCCTTCCCCAACATAATGAGACTATTCCTGAGTATTTTGGGAGAAATGGGCCTGGGAGTCAGGAGCATCCTGAGAAATTCTAGGCGACTCCTGGAGAGTAAAGGATGGGAGGATGGCCACTGGAGGTAGGACTCTAGGGCGAGCTGTCATAACTCTCTTATCTCTCCACAGGACTCCCTGCTTTGGCAGGCCCTGAGAGGAGGCGGGCTCCAGGGAGGGCACTTAGCCTTTGAAGATAAAGGCTATGGGCCGGGTAAATATTATCCTTGTGAGCTAATCCAGAGAGCGCCGTCACAGGAAGGCAATAACCACAACTGGCACAACGCTAATGCCCGCTGATCCCTGGGGGCTGCTGCCCAAGCCCACTTATCTGGAGAAAGGCCTGCCTGGCAGTCCTCATGTGCCCATTATCTCCAGAGAATTCTGTCAGTCAACCCAAATCACCTTTTTCACCCCTGAGGGAGGGCCCAGGCCCGGGAGTCCCAAGGGCCCTGGGAGGCTGACAGAGAAACCGAGACTAGGTAGGCTGGCCTTTGTACGTCACCCTAAGGTTTACAAAGGACTTCACCTGTATTATCTCACAACAGCCTTGGAGGGGGGGAGGTTATTATTCCCATGTGACTGATGAGGAAACCTAGGAGAGATTAAATCATATCTGCCCGGGTCCACACAGCTAGCAAGAATCTGAGGCAGACCGGGACGGTCAGAACAGGCAGCTGGGGATGGAGGGGGCGAGGGCCACAGAAGACATCCCACCCCCACTAGGAGCTGTACCCCTGGCAGGCAGTGGGGAAGGGACTGTTGCCACACTCAGCCCCGGCTCAGCCTCCTGGGACCCAGACGATGATCCGGATGAGGCAGTCCCAGACTGAGCAAGACTCCCAGGAGGTACCAAGTGCTCTGGGAAACGAAGCTGCTAATTGCTAATAATTGAATGTGGGAAATAGGGCTGCCTGAGTCACGAGGCAAGGTCGTCATGTTGGTGGTGCTCTACAGTCACAAAAGTGTGACAGGGTCACTAATTAAATAGCACATACACACACCCCCTCAGGTAGGAAGGGGTGCCTCTGTTAGATCTCCTGCCTTCCTCTAAAAAAGAAAAAGAATGGAGGAAAAGAAAGTAAAGTTTGACCTTGGGAGTATCGAAAAGATAATAAAAATAATTTTTAAATGATAATATTATTATTATTAATCATAATTAACACTTATATAGCACTTACCATGTACCAGGTCAGGTTCCAAGCTAAGAGCTTTATAATTATGATCTCATTAGGTCCTTATGACAATCATGGAAGGCAGGTACTATTAATGTGCTCATTTTATAGATGAGGAAACTAAGGTTAAGTGACTTGCCCAGGATCACACAGCTAGTTGGAGGCAAAATTTGGGCAGCTAAGTGGCACAGTGAATAGAGTGAAGGCCTGGAGTCAGAAAGACTCATCTTCATGAGTTCAAATGTGGGCTCAGACACTTTCTAGCTGTATGATCCTGGGCTAGGACTTAACCCTGCTTGCCTCAGTTTCCTCATCTGTAAAATGAACTGGAGAAGGAAATGGCAAACCACTACTGTATTTTTGCAAAGGAAACCCCAAATGGTGTCATAAAATATTAGGACTACAACAAGTGAACAACAACTCCAGGATTTGAATTTAGGATGGGGAAAGGGCTAAGCCCAGGGGAGTGAGTGGGTTCTTCCACTGGCCCTGCCTCAGAGGGCCCCAAAACCTAAAGCCTCGGTCAGACCTCCCCTATTTCCCACCCAGCTGTACCTCCTGTCCCTAGCACATATGTCTGAACAGCCTTTCCTCCTTCTCTGACATCTGCAGACTACCCACTGAAGGACTAAATTTGTCTTTTGGTAACTTCCACCCCTGGTTTCTGGTGCTGCCCTCTTGGATCTTGTTTTACAAGGGAGAACAGGGATCTACCTAACTCACAGAGCAGGTGCTAGCAGTAGAATTAGGTTCATTCTGGGCTATTACTGTCCCCAGGAGGCCCTCCTTCCATGTCCCCTTAGTTATTCACACTCTGTTGGAGCTCTGTTTCCTCTCTGTGAGTTGTCCCCCCATCCCATCCCCCACCTCTGGCTTGGACAAGGAGCTCACTCTCAGAAGCAGGATCTCAAGAAAGCCTTGGGAGGGATGTCTATAAGGGGGAAGGGGTGCCACTTCATAGGCTTAGAAACCAGATCACAGACTTACAGAAACACCTGTCAGCAGTAAATGTTCACAACTACTACTTTATGGGATGGAGGTGGGGAAGGGGGAGAGAGAGGAGAGGTGGACAGAGGGTTTGGACATGTGCCAGAGGGACAGGACCCTGGCCCCTGAGACAAATTGGGACAGAGGTTAACTCTCAGATCATTATCAAGGAAATAGAATGGGAAATGGGGGGGGGAGAGAAACAACCTCTTGCGATCACCCCCTAAGCAAACCTGTCCTACTGTCTTGACTATCAAATGAAAACATTGACTCAATGACTCTGGGACTTTGCTGACCACAGCATCCAGAGCCAGAGCCTTCAGCTCCTCTGCACCCCTGACTTAGATGGAATTTCTCTGAGTGACTGGGGCTCCATGAGCTCCCCAAGATGAGGAGCTGATGGTCTGGGCTCTACAGAGGCTTGCCACCTCTCTGTTCTCCTTTTCCCTTCATTTGATCTGTCTCTCTTTGTTGAATAGTTCTCTCTCCCTTTTCTCTCTTCCTTCTCTCTCTCTTTCCCTGTGCCTCTGTCTTATCTCTCCTTTCCCCTTTCCATCTCCTTTGTCCTGACTCTCCCTTCCTTCCATTTCTTTTATATCTGTCTTTTATTTCATTCTTTCGCTTTTCTTCTTCCTCCCTTTTCTTTCTTCCTCTCTTCCTACATGTTCTTTCTCTTTCAGATCTCTGCAATAGGCCTGATACTTTTCCCATGCTGCTGAGTACTCGCTAGAACTAAAGCCCGTAGAGTCCTTAATGTTCCTCCATTCCTCTCAGATAGGTGAGAATTAAAGGGAATGCCATTAAGTTGGTAGCTCAGAAAAGTGCCATGCAATTAGTTGATAGAATCCTAAAAATGGAGTTAGGAAGACTTGGGCTAAAATCCCATCCCTGCTACTGACAGAGGCTGAGACTGGTGGACAAATTTAGAATGGAGAAGGCACAGCTGAACAAGGTTCATAAGAAGAGATCTGGGGTGGTTTGGGTTTTTTTTTTTTTTTTTTGGTTAGTGAACCACAAGCTTAATGTAAGTTAACTGTGTAACTCAGCTGCCAAAAAAAGCTAGTGTGATCTTAGCTGCACTGAGAGGGGAAGGTATAGAGCATCCAAGGTGATGGATGGTCACACTGCTTGCTTCCTTGGTCTGACCTCACCTGGAGGATTGTGCTCAGTTCTGGAAATGATATTTCAGAAAGAATAATGGCAAGTTGCAGTGTCCCCAGGGAAGGATGACTAGGATGGTGAAGGGGACCTGAGAGCCTGCCGGGTGATCATGGGCTGGAAGAACTGGGGAATGTTTATCCTAGAGAAGAAAAAAAGGAGGGGAAGGGTCTGGTAGGGGTGTTTGAAGGGCTGCAGCTTAGAAAACAGAGTGGTTTTGTGTGTGTGTGTGTGTGTGTGTGTGTGTGTGTGTGCGCAAACAGACCAGGAGTAATGGAGGCAAGTCCCAGAGAGGCTGCTTTGGGCTCATTGTAACAATCAGCACAATCAGCACTGTCCCTGAGTGGGATGGGCAGCTTGGGAGGGAGGGAGGGAGTTCTCCCTTACTTGAGGTCTTCCAGCAGGGCCTGAATGGCCAACGTTGCCCAGTGTGTGGGGCAGGTATGAGTGGCTTTCCTGACGGCCTCCCAGCTTACAGTCTGATTCTGAGGGACGGACACACAGACACAACTGTGGGCAAGGCCCAGAGGAGGAGCACAGACGGCAAGCACTAACTCCTGCGAGAACCTGCTGTAGGGACATTGTTGGTTCATGAGTTTCCTGGACATCTGTGCCGTGCCCTTCTGCTTCCCAAAGCCCCCTCCCAAGCAAAGTTGCACATGGTCCTAAGGGGAGCTGATGGCCCTTGGGGAGGGGCTTGCCCAAGGGGACATACATATTTGGAGGATGGGGTCCTTAAACTTTTGTGGGCCATTTGTTGTAGTGAAAACAGCAAAGGGTTTGAAGCCAAGAGACCTGAGATGGAGCCAGAGTTCTGCCAATTGACCTCAAAATTCGGTGTGGGGAAAAAAATGGAAGACACCTTAGAAATCACCTAATTCAACTTTAACACCTTACCGTGAGGAAAGCCGGACAAGTTATTATTTTCTCTGGGCCTCAATTTACTCATCTGTAAAGTGGGATGATAATCCTTGTCCCCTCCCTTACCAAGCTTTTTTTGGCCAGGAAAGTGCCTCAGGAGCCTGACTACACAATAGAGATGGGTTGCTATTGTTATTTATTCCAGTGATGAGGACCTCATGCTCCCAATGAGTTCCAGTACTGGACAGATTGAACCCAAATCTGTCTCCCTCTAACCTGTGCTCCCAGACTCCCGTTCTGCCTTTTGGGACCACATGGGTCCGCAGGACCCGAGTACCGCAGCCAGGCCTTTCTGCCCATCCTCTGTTTAGCCTGGTGTCATGGGGACGGCTCAGTCAGAAACTTGGGGAGTAAATTCCAGTTGGGCCGTATTCATTGAGCTTCTTTGGACAAACCCTCCTCCTCCTCCATATGTAAAGTCTCTTTTAGCTTCAAAGCTGCCGTTGTTTGTGCTTCCTTCTTGAAGAAATCCATGACTGGAAGGTGATGTCAAGTGAATTGGTTGGAGTAAAGGAGGGAAGGCTGGGCAAAGCCACCTGCCTCATTTTCTCCTCCAGAGCCACAGAGTCCAGTGGCCAGAGGACGACTGGAGACGGCCCTGGATACAATGGGAGACCTGGCCTTTTTAAGCTAAGGTCTTCAACAGATCTCAATTTGACTGAGGCCGAGCCCATTCAGCGATTAAGGCTGGGTAGCCATTGAGGCAAAGACTCCCCTCTTTTTCCTAGGGCCTCCCAAATCTAAATCAATCAATCAATCAGAGAGGGGAAGACCCTCAGGGTTTCAAAGCTAAAGCCCCTGGGTTGGTGGGAAAGGAAACCATGATACTGGCCAGGTTGGAGGGGTGGAGACAAGCATCAGGATCACTCTCCCTGGGCAGTCTGAGCTTCCCTCTTAATCACCAGCTCTGCCCCATGCAGGTGGAGCTCCCCAGAGGCTCCAGCCTCAGCTCCCTCTCTACCCACAATCCCCTTTCTCAGAAAAAGGGGTGGGGTTGGGCAGGGCTGGACCTGAGAGACCACTTTCACCCGAAGGTGGGTCAGAGGGGTGCTGAGGTAGAGAGTGCTGGGTCCAATCCCTGGGGCTGGCGCCACTCAGTATCTGAGTGACTTTGGGGTTGTCACCTCTGACTGTGTACAGCCTCCTCATCTGTAAAATAAGAGGGTTAAATTGTAGGGTCTATTTGAGAATGGGCCCTGCCAGAAGATGGCCTAGGGAGCCAGTGGTGAGTCCCACCTTCCCAGGAAGACAGGAAACTTCTCAAGGCCTGGGGTGGAAGCTGGTGCTCTCTCCCTGGTCCTCTCACTAATGTTCTAATGTGACTTTAAGCAAACTAGCCAATCTCCCTAGATTCTGCCGTCTGGCCACTGGTCTAGATCATGGAATAGGGGTGAAAGATAAAGTCAGCTCTTTTCAGATCCAGAGACTGGAGACCAAACCTTTTCCTCCTTCAAGTCTGGGGAGGAGCACTAGGAAGCGTTCAGGGATTCCCAGGATATTGGGATGGGCTCTCAGCATCTGTAGGTGGGGGAAGGCCTTTCTGGGCCTTCAACACCCAGGGATCTGCCCCATGAGTCAGATATGTCTCCCCCAGCATCTGCTGGGACTTAAGGGCCAGTGCACAGTCTGTTTGTCTGTCTGTTGATGCCTCCCTGTCTACCATCTCCAGGCCCTGTTTGTCAAGAATCCTCCTCCCTTGGATTGCCAAGGTTGTGACAAAGAAGAAATGATTCTGGGAAACAGGCAAGTCCCAGTTTGGGGAGGCCTGAGTCACCCACAGATGCCCTGGGGCCTCCTGCCTCACTTGGTCTTATCATCAGGTGCCAACCCAAGTGATTCTAGGTATACAGAGGCCTGGGAATGAGAGCACAGGGGTGTGGGGGTACAGGTGCTGAGAGCCATAGTGTCACAAGTGAATCTGCACAGCTAACACTCCACTCATCTGGCCCCTTCAATCAACTCCACGTCCCTCAGGGTCATCGATTCTCTCACTGGGGCTTTGCATGAGCATTTCAAAGAGCTGCCCAGGCCCAGAACTCATTTTAGGGCTGGGGTTGGGGTTCCATCTCTGTCCAGAAGAGGACTCAGTTTAGTAGAGAGAACAGTTAACCCTTCCAAAACTGGATCAGACCCATAATCACAGGACAAGCACCATTTGGGCTGAATTGGAGATCAGTGGGAAGAGGCCCCAAATAGGGGATGTCTCTCACAAAGATTTGGTGGAGGGGGAGAGGAGAGTTTGGTTTGTTTGAGAAATGGAGGACAAATCTCAAGGTTTGTCTTTCAGGCTGTTCACTACCAAGTCACTGAGAAAATGAACAGACCATTTAAGTTGCTCAGGGCCTCTGACTCAGAATCTTATTAGTTCAGGCTCAGCCTTCTGAAAGGGCACTATATGTCCTTTTCTCACATCCCCAAAGGCTCTGGCCCAGAGCAAGGTGGACTGTGGACTCAAAAATATTTATGGTTGAAAGATCTCATGATGAATGAACCAGTGATTAAATCAACTAAAGAATGAATGAATGAACAATGAGTAAGTAAATGAATTGACCAATGAAAAAATGAATGAACCAACAAATGAATGATCTAATGAATAGATTAATGAAAGGATGAGCCAGTGAACTAATAAAATAGTAAATGAGTGAATGAATTGATCAGTGAAAGAATAAATGAACCAACAAATGAGTAATCTAATGAATAAATTGACGAAGGGATGAACCAGTGAACCGATGAAATAGTAAATGAATGAATGAACTAATAAATGAATGAACAAACCAATGGATAGATGAATAAAGCAATGAACAAATGCATGAATATATTTTTAGAGGAGGCGGAGGTTACAGCAGGCTTTTATTTTAATCATCCAGACACAACAGGGAATAAAATCAAAACGATCTGAGGATTCAGGATTGATCTGGCCTCAATCCTTCCCAGTGCTGGGGAGGACAACACCAGCTGAGGGTCCAGCAGTGGGCAGGGACTGGTAGGACTTTTCTTTAGGTAGAGCTGACACTGCAGGGCAGGGCAAGCCATCATTGTCACCAAGGGGGAAGCAGGACTGTCTGGGCAGCCCTCTTGTATCTGAGGCCAGAGGTTGCTTCCTCCCAGCATGAAAGCTCTGACTTGACCAATAAGGCTACTTAACAAGGAAAGGCAGGTCCGTCCTCCCCATGCCTCACCCAATACCCAGAGCAGGCTCCTGGCCCAGGCCCAGCTGACGTCATGGGAGGTAACCAAGCCCAGAAACCAGGGGCGAAGGAGATTTGGCTCTGGTCAGTGTGGGTCAGGATGGTTAAGGTTACAATGGAAACTGTCACCCTCCCAGTCTGACCCTGTTGCCCTGAAGTTTCCCATCTCCAAGCTCCACTCAGGAGTCTGTGATGGCCTCCTTTCTCCTCTGAGGAGTGAGCTTGGAACTGGAAAAGAACATTAAACTAGGGTAAGGGAAGGGAAGAATAGAAGAGGAGTGAGAAGGGAAGAAAGGGGGAAGTGATGGAGGAAGAGAAGAGGAAGGGAGAAGGAAGGGCAGCCAGGAGACCTGAGTTCTCACTCAGCCCCTGGAGAGGCCCCAAGAGACCATTGGCCCAAACTTGCCATTCTACAGATAAGGAAACTGAGGCTCGGAAGCATTCAAGTTTTCCTCAGACACTTGTTAGCTATGAAACCCAATGGAAATCACTTAACCTCTCTCAGCCTCAATTTCCTCATCTGTAAAAAGATAACAATTCCCACATTCACCTCAAAAGATTATTGTTATAAGGATCAATATAGAGAGAATATGGGTAAAACACTTGATAAATTTTGAAGCCCTATGTAAACTTTGACTATTATTAGTATTATCATTAATTTGTAGAATTTGAACCCAGTTCCTCTGACTCCAAACTCAGAGTCCTTCCTCATAGGGAAGGGGACAAAAGAATAAGCATTTATTAGGTACCTATTATATGCCCAGTGCCATGTTGAATGTTATACAAACATTATCTCATGTATTCCTCATGATAGCCCTAGGAGGTAGGTGCTATTACCCCCATTTTACAGTTGAAAAAACTAAGGCAGGCAGAGGATAAGGGATTTGCCCAAGGTCACACAGATAAGTATCTGAGGTCAGGTTTGAGCTCTGGTCTCTCTGACTCCAGGCCCAGCACTCTCTCCTCTGGTCACCTAATTGTCATAGTCAACTATATTCCAACCTTTACCCCCAGGCTCCACTAATCCGCCTTCTTTGGACATTGTTTCTCTTTCCTCCACCATCCAATCCCATCAAAGTCCTCTCTTACTCCAGGAAGACCTTCCAGACTGCCCCAGCATTCCCTTTCTCCTTCACATTATTAACTCTGTTCAGATTGCTATGTGCTATACAATGTCTTTCTTGTGTTTGTGTCCAGGCTCCCCAAACGCCGGGATCAGCTCCCACTCAGGACGAGCTTGAGGCCCTGATTACAGATGGCAAATACAGATTTGCTGCCATTACTGATTCCTGCTCTCTGTATGAAACCGGTCTTTCCATCAAGACCTCTGTAGGGAGGCCGAGGGGGCCAGAGAAGTGCCCACTGGATGGGATGGATAACCCAATGGTGGGGAGGTCTGTCTGGGGACTCAAGCAGGGTCTGAGATCTTGGTGGGAGATAGGGAAGATTTTGGAGGGCAGGTGCAAACAGGCTGCCCCCGACACAGCCCGGGACTCTGGAGTCAGGGATCAGTGGCTTTACTGGAAACACCATTCCTTCACTTCTTTTTCATTCATTCCCTCCCTCATTCAGCTCTTCATCCAGTGTTCATGGAAGGAGGAAGTGACTGCCCTTTTACCAAAGCTTTTACCCTTGGCTCTATCCTGCCCTCCCTAGGAACTTGCTGGGTCAGCCCTCTCCTCCTCGATTTCTCCCTTCCCTTTGGCCTGTGTCATCATTGTCTACATCTGCTGGGGCTTTCTATCGTACAACAACAACAACACACCCACTCCTTGGCCTGGCACCTCTCCTTCAAGTAATCAACCATTATTTCAATTCTCTTTCCCAGCTAAGCTTCTAGAAATTGTCCCTGAAACATCTTCACTTCCTGCCTCCGCTTCCTCTCCACCCATCTATTTCTCAACCTCTTTGCAATCTATGTTCTGACTAGCACTCTCCTTCAGTTCCATTGTTTTTTTTTTTTTTTTTTTAGTCGAGTCCAAGTCTTCTCAATCTTATTCAAGGTTTTCTTGGCAGAAATACTGGAGGAATTTGCCATTTCCTTTTCTGGCTCATTTTACAGATGGGGAAACTGAGAACAGGGTTAAGGGACTTGCCCAGGGTCACACAGCTAGTAAGTCTCTGAGGCTGAATTTGAACTCAGGGAGAGGAGTCTCCCTGACTCAGGCCCAGCACTCTATCCGCTGTTCCACTCTACCAAAACTCTTCATTCCATGGTCACCAATAATCTCTGCTTTCCTCGCTCCTCATTCTTGACTTTTCTGAAACATTCAGCGCTCCTGCCAACCCTTCCTCTTGGGCATTCTCTCTTTCCTTGCCTTCCATGGCACTGGTCTCTCGCTTTGCTGTCCTGCTTATCTGACTACTAAGAATCCTTTGCTGGATTGCCATCCGCCTCTCTCTCCTCACCATGGATGTCTTCCAAGGCTCTTTCTTGAGCCCTTTTCACTTCTTTTTCTATATATCTTGTCCCTTGGTGATCTTACCTGTCCTCATAGGATCCAACATATCTAGGTGGCTAGAATCATTCTCATCTCTATAAATCCAGTCCTAGTCCCTCCTCTAAGTTCCAGCTTACTAACTATGTGCTGGAACTCTAGATGTCTTTCTAGCAGCCCAAATCAACATGTCCAAAACAGAATTCATCATCTCCCCCCACCAAGTCCACTCCTTCCCCAAACTTCCCCACTTTTGTTAATGGCATCATCATCTTTCCAGTCATACAGTAGCCTTCTGGTCACTCAGAGTCATCCTTGACCCTTTTCACTCCCTCATCTATGATATCTAATCAGTTGATTGATCCTGTTAATTCTACATGGACAACACCTCTCTTATCAGTCCCCTTCCATTGACCCACCTGACACCAGCCTAGTTCAGGGCCTCATTATCTGTTGCCTTGGTTGTTGTAATAGTCTTCTATCTAGACTCTCTTTGATCTTTCCTCTCTCTAATCCAACAAAACCCAGCAGAAAGAGAAAGAGAAATTCCATTTAAAATAACTACAGACAGTATAAAATACTGGGATGTCTATCCACCAAGAGACAAACACAGGAACTTTATGAACACAATCACAAAACATTTTTCAGACAAATAAAGATATATCTATATAACTGGAGAAATATTAATAGTTCGTGAATAGATCAGGCCAACATAATAAAAATGAGAATAGATCTAAATTAATTTGCTTATTCAGTATCATGCCAATCATATTGCCAAAGAATTACTTTGTGGAGCTAAAAAGAATCATAATGAACTTCATCTGGAAGAACAAAAGGTCAAGGATCTCAAGGGAAATAATGAAAAAAGTGGAAAGGAAAAGAGTTCATCAGTAACAGATCTCAAGCAGTTAATCATGAAAACAATTAGATACTGGGAATCAGAGGCTCAGCACTAAGGAAAGAAAAAGAAATCAAAGGATAAGCATAGGCAGAAATGAGGAAACAAAAGTATCATTCTTTGTAGATGATATGATAATTTACTTAGAAAACCCTAGAAAGTCAATTTAAAAAAAAAAAACCTAATCAAAACAATTAACAACTTTAGCGAAGTTGCAGGATATATAATAAATACACTTAAATCATCAGCATTTCTCTATATACTACCAATAGAAACCAGCAGGATGAGATAGAGAAAGTCTTCTTAAAATAACTACTAGAATAGCTCGTATAAAATACTTGGGAATTTATTTGCCAAGATATTCACAGGCTATGGACACGAATATAAAACATTCTTTATATAAATGAGGAGAAATAATTAGAGAAATCATGGATAGACCAAGTTAATACAATAAAATGACAATACTACTTAAATTAATTGACATATTCAGTACCATACTATTTGGATTACCAAATAATTACTTCATAGAGCTAGGAAAAAATATTAAGATTCTTCTGAAGGAACAAAAGGTCAAGAATATCAAGGGAATCAATGAAAAAGAATAGGGAGAAAGAGATTCCAAACTATACTACAAAACTGTAATCAGCAAAACAATTTGGAGCTGGGTAAGAAAAAGAGAGACTGATTAGTGGAACAGATTAGGTATACAATATACAGAAATAAAATGAGGACACTAGCTTAGGGTTTGATAAAACCAAAGATCCAAGCTTTGGGAGCAAGAACTTTGGCAGCAATCTAGGCAAAGACCTACATCTCATACCATAGAAGCTCAAAAGAGGTACATGATTTAGACATAAAATTAGTTGAAAATGAAAGAAATTACCTTCCAGATCTATGGATTCAAAAAGAATTATGACCAAATGAGACAGTGAAGTCCACAAGAATTAAAAAAAATAATTTTAATTACCTAAAATTTAAGTTTTTACACAAACCAATGTAGCTAAAATTAGAAGAAAAGCAGAGAACTAGGGGAAAATCTCTGTAACAAGTTTCTCAGATTATAGTCTCATTTAACAACCATATAGGGAAATGAATCAAATTTACAAGAAAAAGAGTCACTTCCCAATTTATAAATAGTCAAAACATAGGAATAGGCAGTTTTTGAAGGAAGAAATCAAAACTATCAATAGCCATATGGGGAAAAAATGCTATAAATCACTATTAATTAGAGAAATTCAAGTTAAACCATACTGAAGTACCACCTCCTACTTATTCTATTGATTAAGATGGCAATGATATATGATAAATGCTGGAGGGGACGTGAGAAAACAGATACATTACTACACTGTTAGTAAAGCTGTGAACTAGTCCAATCCATTCTAGAAAACAAAGCTTTCTAGACTAATACTAAGTCTGTACCCTAAAGAAATCAAAGAGAAAAATGGCATATATGTATAA